>JAODLC010000040.1:17588155-17599799 GCA_026781145.1 Hippopotamyrus pictus | reverse complement strand
CCAATGACCGGACTGGGGAAACAAACTGAAACGCGGACTTAATAGAGAGGACTAATGACAACAACCAGAAACAGCTGATCACATGGGGATCCCTCACGAGGTTAACGAGGGGGCGTGGCACACGGAAGGAGCGGATGATCGGGGCAGGACGGGGGTAATGTTTGGATAAGATCTTTATCGTTTTGGAAGCCATTTACAAAAAAAAGCTCTTTTTGTTTTATCCTGTTCATTTTACGTTTGAATGCTAAAAAAAACAAAAAAAAAAACATAATTAGGTGTAATTTTGGGGGGCCGGGAACCAATTAATTGGTTTTCCATTATTTTTTAAGGGAAAAATCCGGAATCCGGAACGGATTAAGTTCGAGAACTGATGTACCACTGTATTAAGTTATTCATACTTGTAAATTTAAGAGGTGAAAACAGATTAAACTGAACATAGCATTAGTTACCATAACTTGTAATCTTAATTTCTGATAACTCATTTTGCTCAGTAAAACCCATACATGTCAGTAGTATAAACTAATAATCTTTTTTTCTGGCCATTGCACAAGTACAGGTACATAGGAATTTGTCTCTTCACCAACCCCATCTTGATCTTCACGGTTCAGAGGTCAGCCATTATGCTACACCCCTGAAGTTGGAGGATACGGGGGCCTTGCTCAAGGGTCCATTGCCATGTGACTCTTCTGCTGAAGTCAGGGCTTGAACCAGCAACCTTCTAATCACAAGCACAGAGATTTAGCCTGCTGAGCCACTCACAATGCAGCCCCCGTGAAATCATAACATTCTAGATAATTCATATTGACTGCATTAAGATTAGTCAGACCTGCTGAATATTTCTAAATATTCACACAACAGACACCATAATTCATTCACGTGATATTTATTATTTTACAAAACATGGCAATTAAAAAAAACTTGCTATATTTTTTTGGGGGGGAGGGTGAAATGTAAAATTCAAATACAAAAAAAAAAAGTAATTGTCTTTTAAAATTATAAGGAAAATAGTAATATATAGAGAATTTAGGATTTTTCAGAACAAACATGATGTTTACTGTCACCTAGTATGTGATCCTAAAATATGTCATTTTTAGAGAGATGTGTGATTTCAAGTAATGTCTGCTCATTATATTGAGTAACCAAATATTTTCATCACAAAAGTTATGATCACTTAGTTTAAATGAATGAACTTGAAATGATGGACATTTTTAGGATCACTTGCAATTTTTATTCAGGTCATTTTATTCAGGTCAGTGTTTCTTAGTTAATAGTAATAAGAGCTTGATACTGCTAACTCACTTCGCACCACTAAGCTAGCTAACATTAGAGCTTAGAAGAAGACTGACATTTCTATGGTTGATATTTCCAAAATTAGGCACCACAAAAATCTAGATGGATAAATAGCCCCACAGCATATGTAAAATATGTGTTTTTTATTATTTTGGGGTGAAGGTCCTATTTAAGTCAGTAGTTTGGGAGCATTTTGGAGAGAGAATAGCTGATAAGACCAAGACTGTGTGTTGGATCTGTTATAACGCATGTTCAGTATTTGGTCTGAGTACTTTCTGTTTTGAGAAAAAGAGGAAACTCTAGATACTTTCCTGTACAGAATTATTAAGCAAATTATTAATACTATTAAAATGGGCTGAAAAGGGACCTTACAGAGAGCAGAAAACACAACATGGTAAAGGCCTATCAGAGGGATGCAAGACAATTGAAACTGCCAGACTTGAAACATGATAATTGTACATTCAAGAGTTTTGTGGCCAACAGCTAAAGAGGACCGAAGAAGCATGTAAAGAGAAGACAACACAAATTAACTGACAAAGATTTGTGTCAAATTAAAGGGGAGACTTCCAGAAACACTTTAGCATCAAATGTCTGCATTTTCAAAATTGCAATCTGAATGGAATCTCTGGAAGTACTTGGTGCAATGTGCTGAATGACATTGCTAAGGTCACAAAGACTGAAACATTACCTCCCCTGAATAAGGCACACAAGGTATAACATTAAGAATAGGCACAGACACATCTCAAGACTGATGTTACAAAGGTTTTGTGGACCGATGAGATGAAAGTGACTCTTGATGGAGCAGTTGGATGGGCCACTGGATGGACACCCTCTCTAAGCACCAAAAAGCGGGTGGAGGAGAGATGATGTGTTCTGCAATTATCAGTGATCTATCGGACCTTTCTTACCAGCAGATGGTATAAAAATTAACCACAAGATCTACAGCCAATTTCTAGAAGACACCTTCAAACACTGGCACACAAAGAAGTCAGCAGCTTTCAAAAAAGTTATGATATACATGCAGGACAATGCCCCTTCCATAAATCTAAGTATTCCATAGATTGGCCTAGAAAGGCTTGAATGGTGATTGAATTATGATCAGGCCCCCATCATCACCTGACTCAACCACCACTATTGGGTCATACAAAAGTGTAAGATTTATCAAGATGGTAAGCAGTGCACTTCTCAGAGCAGCATCTAGGAGGCGGTCCGAGCTGCCTCAGATAATATAGGACAGGATCAAATCAAAAACTTGATTTGTTCAATGGACAACAGGCTCATGATGGTCATTGAGAAGAAAGGTGGCTATACAGGACATTCAACTTGGTGAAGTGGGCTGTATAGAATGATTGATAATTTGTTATTCCTTATATAAACTGAATAATAAAAAAACTTTTTTAATTATAATTTTGGTTGATGGTGAAGAGAGAAAATCCACTTCGTTTCTGATTGCCCAACAATTGTGCTCACAAATAGTCAAATGTTTTCCTTTTATTTTTGTTTTTGAATGTCAAATGTAACATTTTCTCTCTAAGTAAATTTACTTGGAGCAAAAAAAAACTTCTGAATTCGTTTTTAGAAGTCTGCTCAACTTTGCTTAAAATTATCTCCAGGAATAGTACTTGCCTACTAATTCTGCACATAGTGCAATGATAACAACATTGTCTTTCATTACGAAGGACATTTTCCCAAGCATTTCCACATTTTTGACACTTTTGCTGAACCATTATGTTGACAGTTGTATTGTGTGATTTTGCTGTTTTTGTGCATGGATGGATGGATGGATGTCCCAGGGCTGGGCAAAGCTTACAAATATATTCATTCTGAATCACTCATTCCACTTGAGCCTTATTATCAATCACAATAAAACAGACATCTGTGTTCTCTCCCCCTCAGAGACTTTGATGCCTGACTCCACACGCAGTCAGTGCCCAGTTTGTCACAATTATTCTCACTCCTGTTTGTTGCTCTTGTTACATCCATGTCTCTTCTATGTCCAAATAAAGTCACTATTCCATCCCGTCATCCCTGAGTCATATGGTTCTGACCACTTTCCACCTGGAGCAAGTCTTACAGTCTTCTCTTGCATAGGTGTATAAAATGATATTGCTTTAATTTCATGTTCATGTAATACTTTCATAAACTCCAGTATTCCTCCATAGTTAGACTCTAGCAGTACCTTATAGCCCATGTGAGTCCGAGTCTTCATCAGTGGTGTAGTGGAGCGCAATTCAATAGCTTCCGGCTCATGGAATATCACCGTTGGCAACGGCTCCTTCTTCAAGGTAAGCACGTTGAGCTTGGTCTTCAGCATTGTCTGGAAGTGCTGGAATGCAGAAAGTCATTTTGAAGCTGTTATCTATAACCTAGTTGCATGTAAAAAGCCCATTTTCTCTCTCATTTTTTACACAGCACCTGAAACACTACAAGATTGTGTTCTTTTTGATAACCTCACCAGAATCCACATACTCACTTATCATTAGGTCTTCTGTAGAAGAATAGAATAAATGAACAGGGATGCTCAGCTTGGACTCTCTAACTCCACTTCTCAAAAGAAAATTCGAATTTGCAATGATTTAAGTCAGAACTGCTGAATTCCACATTCAGATTATTATCACTAACTAATCATCATGTACTACGATCATTGTTTTAAAAGCATTCAGGCTACTTGTTAAAAGTATTATACCTAAAAATACATCCATGCATTCTTTTGGACTTCCAAGAGCATTTTATCATATTCATCACTGCATGACAAACTTTCTGAAAAACCAAGCTCTAACCAACACCAGCATATGACTTTGGTCTGTGTTACGAAATCCAAATTCCAGAACGGGTTTGGGATAGTGAGTCGTTAAGACTCATCTCCCATTTTGACTTTCACATGCACGGTTTTCTATCTTCCATCTGTGGAGCACATTTCCCTGCTGGCAATGTCATTATTTTCCTTGCATGTCAAAGAACCCCACCCAGAATGTGATCCACATTTTTTTCCAGCACGACATAGCAGTGATGTCTTTACATAAAACAGGTATTCCAAAGTGAAAATACTCTCACAGCAAGATAGCCAGCCAATGCTGTGGAGAGACAGCAGTAATACATATGCCAGGCAATGACATGGCCACTATGAGAGTTGTAGACAACACATGATGAGCCTGATGTCCAGCATCTTTGTGCCAGTTCCAGTCTCCCTCAGACAGACACAGATGTTAATACTGGGGATTCAACAGAATACAAATGTGTTATCACTCTATAGAAGTAAAACTATTAGAAAGCTTTGTGCCGTCTGCATCACGTGGTTTAGGCCTTAGGATGGATGCTAGTATTCATACAGCCTCATCTGTATTTCATTATTTGCTGTCCAGCATATTCAGCTGTAAGAATTTAGGTTCACGATTTGATCTACAAATACACACCTGTGTAGTAAAATTCCAAACCCATTGATGAGCAGTGCAATCTGAGACACGTTTCTGCTCACCATCATTGTACTGACGTGATTTTTTTTTTTCCGCACTGTGGACTGTTAGCTTTAACGAGTCTGCCCATTAACCTCTGGCCTCTCTTACTTATATGGTACTTTCGGAAACACAAGTTGCCAATGTAGTATGTTAAAATTCCAGGAGGCTGTTTCTGAGATTCTGGAACCAACAGATATGAGATCAAATACTCATATCACATTTGAAATCACTTGGATCATGCTAAGGCTTTGTCGTATAGTACCTGAACCTCTTTAATCTGTCTGCAGTCCAATGATTTGCTGCTTGAGAGCACGGGCTCTTTACCTTAACAAGCAGGTGTACATAATAATGAGACCAGAGAGTGGTAACATACACACACTGAGTTTTTGAGGGTCTAATTGCAGTGTCGGTAAGTCTTTTGAAGCATTTTTATATGAATGTGTGAATTTAGTGCATTTGTTTGCAAGTATATGTGCATACGTGTCAGTTGCTCAGTGGGAGCTTATGTTTGAATCAATGTGTGTCAGTCTGTGATGAGAACCATCTTTTGCCCCAGCTGTGATGTTTTAGCAGAGCACAAATGTTGACTTTCACTTCCAGCTTTGGGAGCACTCCAGTGGTAGGAGGCTGTCTCACTCACAATCAAAAATCCTCTCTAATACACCAGCAGACCTCTGGATAACTTTGAATCTTCATATACTTTCACACATGGGCATTCTCACAATCTTATCATGTACTCTCATTTACAGGCGTACTCACAAACTAATTATACACTCTCACTAACGGGGATACTCACAATCTTATTATAAGCTCACACTTATGGGCATACTCACAGTCTTATCATACACTCTCACTCACAGGCATAATCACAATCTTTTCACACACTCTCACTCACAGGCATAATCACAATATCATCATACACTCTCACTTACTGGCATAAGGGAAATTCTTTTGTCTTAAACATGCTCAGTGCAACAAGAGGAATAAAGATGAGACAGTAAAGAACTTAAAGAACAGTAGTAATAGTGCAAAACAGAATAACAAAATAAATCTAACAAAGTAACAAATAACTATAACAGATATAATAAAATACAGATAATTTTCACTTTCATAACCACTTGCAGTATTTGAAAAATAAAATGGCAAAAACCACCAGACACTCCCCATGGTTTAATGATCACACACGCCCTTACAATAGTGTCGCAGATTGGAGCACAAATGGAAATCCACGGGCTTAGAAGGGTCTTAGAAGTTGGCATGTGTCATGACCTGCTCGTATGATCCTCGTGTGTGCCACGCCCCCTCATTACCTACGCGTGGTACCCCGATTGTAATCACCTGTTGGTGTTATTTTCTGCTTGTCTTGTGTATTTAGTCCGCGTTCAAGTCTGATTCCCTAGGTCCGTCATTGACGTGAATTTGCCATGTGCTCCCCTGTCATCTTGTTAACCCTGAATAAACCCCATTTTGATCGCATTGACGGCTCTTTCACCTGCTTCCCCGCTCGCCGCACGCCGGTCATCACAGCATGGTCTGACATGCCTGTGGCAATACAAGCAAGCCCTTTGTAGGGCACGTTCAGCCTATTATTCCAACCTTATTGATTGCAACAGAAATGACACTTCCTACCATTTTAAAACAACAGCTCATCTAACAAAGGCTGAACCAGTAGCCAATATTTTATGAACTTCTTTAATGACAAAATTACAAACATTAGACTTCAATCATATTCAAATGGCTCACAATTAACTTCAATGCAAACAGAACATGAACACACCCTTAATGTTTTTGAATTAATTAATGAACAAGAGCTAAAAACTATTAAGACTAATTAAGATCAAACCAACCACTTGTCAACTGGACCCAATTCCAACAGAATCCCTGGGAGATCTGGTAAGACCTATAACTGCCATAAAGAATGAATGCATCCCTGTTATCAGGTGATGTTCCTCACCAACTTAATGTAGCAGTAATCTTCCACTACTGAAGAAGCCAAGTTTGGATCCATAGGAGCTCAGCAATTAAAGTATCTCTAACGTGCCATTTTTGTCAAATGTTCTGGAGAAGATACTAAACACTAATACTTGGAAAGACACAACATACTGGATTGTTTCCAGTCGGGCTTCTGCCCAGAACACAACACTGAAACTGCCTTCACGAAAGTTGTAAATGGCATAACAATGGCATTTATTGTCACCTTAGCTAATTGCTTTAACGAAGTCAAGACCTGGATGGTGGAAAACGTCTTGTCACTAAATGTTCAGAAAACTGTTGTTTGGAGGCAGGTCTGCAAATAGAAATTTTATAATCTCCACACTCTACTCCAAAGAACTGAACTTTTCCCTCAGTAGCTCACCCCATAACCTAGGTGTCATCTTAGATACAGGTCGCTCATTTAAATCACATGTAAGTGCAGTATTGAAGGTATGCTTCCTACAGCTATAGGGTAACAGACTTATTGCTGGACTTTGTCTTGATCCTTAATCACAGCTTACACCTAGCTTTTAGCAAGCATGTTTTCAGTAATGTTAATATGCCCAGGGGGGTTGGGCAGCCGGTTGACCTTGGACCCCCATAGGTTTTTTTGCTTCTTACTTGGGTGCTTTCGGTTCCTCTCCTCCGTTGTCATCTGGCTTCTTTATTTAATTTCTTTCCTTCCTTTTTCCCATTCTGTGTTACTCTCTCTAATGATGTTTAATGTATCACAAGCCATCCATATAAAGCGCCTTGGGTCTATATAAAAATATACAGTGGGTGCTATATAAAAATAAATGGAATTGAATTGAATTGAATATGTACACAGAAATCATGTTACTGTATGTATGGGTTCCACAAATGATTCACTATTATCTGCAGTGTCAGCCATATGCGATAGGTCTTGGAACATATCACATCTGGAATAGAGGGGGAATGCTGTATAAAATACCAGAAAGGTATACAATTACACACAAAGTTATATGTATTGTGAAATAAGAGTTTGTGATCAGCTGTTAACTGAAATATTGTATAATTATTCTACAACATTGTATATCACACATAAACTTTAAGAACCGATTGTTTGTGAACATGGTTCATTTATAAGGTGATGTTGTTAAGTAGAACACTCAGTGTATCTTAAACTTGCTCTTGTTATACATTTCAACATGTTATGCTTTACTTTCAATCTACTATATCCACCAACAGACCTTTTTCAGTTTATGACATTGCTCTCAAAACAGAAGGTGAATATTTAGGAATTAAGTCTGGCAACCATTGAAAGTGCGCTTAGTAACTGGAAAGACCCTAATTTAAGGAATTACTCTTCCATAAAATAAAACAAATATCGCAAATTATGTTATTTTAACCTGAGCTGTCCGGCAATTTTTTTTAAATAAATTGTTTCTTTGCCTTTCCCCTCCATCATTGAGACAGTAACTGAATATGTTATTTACTCACAGGAAGGAATACCATAGGTCCTTATTGTTCTGTGATCATTGTTCACACCATTGCCTCATTTGGATATCACAATACCACATGAAGCGCAAACACAATCTAAGAAAAAATAAAGTGTTATGTCTTTAAAATTCATGCTAACCTTTGACAGCCCTAATTTAAATGCACAGTAAAAGTAAATCGATATAAACAGTATTGTCTCATTGTGTATCTCATTTGAAAACATACTGATATACTGTAAAAAGTCGATATATCACCCAGCCTTACTTGTTTTATATGATTTTAAGACTTATACCTTCTATATTTAAGTGACAAATTGACATACCAATCCATCCATCTATCCCTTCATCCACCCATTTTCTGACACGTATCCAGGGTTGCGTTGCGGAGGTAGCAGTCTAAGCAGGGATGCCCAGACCTCCCTCTCTCCCTCTCACCAGCCACCTCCTCCAGGTCCACCGGGGGAGTACAAAGGCGTTCCCAGGCCAGCCCAGAGACATAACCTCCCCAGCGTGTCCTGGGTCTGCCCTGGGGCCTCCTCCCAGTTGGACATACCTGAAACACCTCCCCAGGGAGCCATCCAGGAGGCATCCTAGATAGATGTCCGAACCACCTCAACTGGCTCCTTTCCATGTGGAGGAGCACACTCTACTTTGAGCCCCACCAGAGAGTCTGAGCTCATCATCCTATCTCTAAGGCTGAGGCCAGCCACCCTGCAGAAGAAGCTGCTTGTATCTGCGTTCTCATTCTTTTGGTCACTACTCAGAGCTCATGACCATAGGTGAGGGCAGGAACATAGATCGACCAGTAAATTGAGAGCTTTCCCTTCTGGCTTAGCTCCCTTTTCACCAAACCAGAATGGTATAGTGTCTGCATTACTGCCGATGCTGCACCGATCAGTGTGTCTCCCACTCTCTTTCTCCCTCACACCTGAACCCGAGATATCTGAACTCCTACACTTGAGGCAGTAACTCGTCCCCCACCAGGAGAGGGCAATCCACCCTTTTCTGGTCGAGAACCATGGCCTCAAACTTGGAGGCCATTAGTAGCCCTGCCCAGTACCACTCAGTCCGCACCGTGCGTCAAGATGAGCCCAACTATATCTAGTCATTTTCTCTCTACCTCCCGCACCAGCTCAGCCTTCTTTCCCAACAGAAAGGTAACATTCCACCTGACCCCCACAACTGCCCCTGCAGGTGTGGGCTGACAGGAGGGCAGACCCATGTTATTTCTAGGGGCTTTGCCCAGTCGGGCCTCATGGTGGAGACCCAGCCACCAGGTGCTCACCCTCAAGCTCCCACCCCAGGTCTGGCTCCAGGGCGAGGCCCCGGGCTCCCCAGTCCAGGTGGAGTAACACGATCCTTTAGCTTAACACTCATGGGAGTCTGTCTGAACCGCACTTATCCTGCGTTTGATTATCTCTCTCCAAGTTGGAATTCGGAGGAAAACGTCATGAAAATGTGTTGAAAACATAATTTTCTGTCGGAAACATGCACCCTTTTAGATGTTGATGTCGGAGAGAATTTTGTAGTACGGTTCCCTTGAGTCGTCATTTCAACATGGCAGCTATTTTATAAATATTTAAGTTCATATAAGTTGGGCCTACTATGAAGTCTAATTCATTTGAGACCTGTTTTGGAATTTAGTTGGTCTGACCTCAGAAACTTTTTAGGAAGTGGGCAACAACATTGGTGAACCACAGAAAGGAGTTACAGCTCCTGTCTGGCGCCGAAGTTCAGTGTTATTCCTGTCACACCCTATCAAATAAACACAGTAGCCCTAACTTACTAACTAAAGAAATACATAAAACTATAAAAATTTAAAAGTAACAATATAAAATATAATACTTTTACCACAGTATTACTGCTGATAATCCCAAATGATAATTTATTATTAAGTTCTAAATATTTTATAGTGCTTTTCATAATTCAGGAAAGACAAAGTATAACAGGATGGATTAGCAGAGTACCTATTTTCAGTAGAGAACAGGTTCAGGCATGATTTGTCTAGGCCACGAGGAACTTGAGGGGTGTAGTGCACAGTATAACAATACCACAAAGACTAAGCAGCTGACTGACAGGAAAACGTCATGAAATTAAAGGAAATTAAATGTAAAATGCACCTTACAATCCATTACACAGTCCTGTTACTTTGGAACTGTTATGTTGAGTCTTATTGCTTATGCTATTCAGAGGAAAATGTATAAACTGGAGCTGGGAAATTAACCACGTTAATTCATAGTACAGTATTAAAGTCATAATGCGTTATTTCTTTGATCACATGAATGCATTTTGATAGCCAGATGGGAGACTAATATAAGCAAAAATATTTAATAGAGACCTATAATATCTCTTCCTGGTTGTAAACAATGAATCCCAGAATTCAGAGCTAAAATCAAAACGTTAGTTAGCATCTCATGGGAAAGCTGATGCAATCTGCTTTATTTTGTTTCAAAAAGGATGCTGATGGAGGCCTATATATGATAAAAATGTTATTTGCAGTACGTGTTTTATTTTATTGAAGGCTTATGTGTTAAAATAGTAATATCTTTCATGCTATTAAGTGCAGTTTCAGCTTTAGGGCCATTTACCAAATGAGTTTTAGATATTAGATCGATCAAGCAGTCAGGATTAAATAGTTTGTCGAACCACCCAGGGCAATGCATGCCAATCAACAGCACCCAGCAAAAACTAGCAAACACCGCCCACTCCGGACCAAGAAAAGGAGGCTTGCTGGTGACGTCCCACTGTAGCATCCACATTAAGTAAAGGCCGTCATCCATCATGTTGGTGCAGTTTCCCGTCTGGTGTGTGATGCTCTGTGTGACGCTCTGTGCTTGTTTGTCGTGTTCCTCGTGACTGGCTGCAACAGCAGCAGTGTTCATGACAACAGTTAAGGACACTTTAGGATTTCTAAAATCATAAAAAAGAGAAAAAAAGGAGAGATTAAGTTTCATGCAGTGAGCACTGCCAACAAAAGCGGATCTCACTGAGAAGAACTTTAACAGGACCAGAGTTTGTGGAGATCACTTTGTAAATCGTAAAAATAACGCTAAAATTACTAGTGTTTCTATGTGTTCCTTTCCATAGATATCAGTACTTGCCTTTTTAGGTGAACATACAGTAGGCTTAGTTTTTGTTAGCATGCTAACTCTACTGCATCTCATGATCCCATTGGGTTTATGGTTAATATGTGTTTTAAAGGTAAATTGCTTCACACTGCGGTGACCCAAGTTCACTGTTGGGTTTATAAAAATGTCCTAAAGGGTATTCTTATCCAGAAAGGGCCAATGTGTGTGTGGGATTTTGCTGCAACTCCCTAATTAGATTACTAATCTGAAGGCTGGCTAAAGAGTTGAACTGCAGACCTAAAAGTTATCTTAAAAATCTGTAGGGATGTCCCGATACAACGTTTTAACTTCCGATACGATACCGATATTGCAGCCTTCAGTACTAACCGATACCGAT
>JAODLC010000040.1:17539481-17561542 GCA_026781145.1 Hippopotamyrus pictus | reverse complement strand
TGTCACGTGATGAACGAACGACTCGAAAAACCCGAAGACTTGAAACAGGTGAATCAATAATTCCAATACAGAAACTAAGGAAGTTGCGCAAATGCGCATGCGCGAATGAACGAATCACTCCCACGAGATGACTCGTTCTTCCCGAGTCACATTAAAGATTCGTTCAAAATGAACAAATTGTTCAAGAACGACCCATCACTACTAAATAATGAGACTGCTATTAGGAGCGCACACGAGTATAACGAGATTTATTCATTACAAATTAATTACATACAACCACAATCTTATTATTTAACAGTGTTAAATAACTTATTATTTAATAGCCCCACCTTGTATAGCCTAATTGATATTAAGTTTAAGTGGCGAACAGTGATGTCTATATCTTGCTGGTAAAATCAGTGTACAACAGCAAGATTTCCATGCTAGTCTAGGATGGAAATATAGTGTTCTTCAGTTTGCTCCTTCTTTCGTTAGTAAGTCGTGGAGGAGGGGGGACTAGCCAGCTTCCCCTGTTTGAAAGACCACCGACCGCCACTGATATCTACTTAAAGGGAAGGCAAGGTAAGTTATATGGCACAATTCAGATACAAGGCATTTCAAAGTGCTTTACAGGGACACATTAAAAATATGACACTAAAATTACATTTAAAAGAAAAAAACAAAAACTTAAAATCCATCATAAACAAATAAATATTTAGCTAAAAAGAAGCTACACTGCAGTGGCAGTTCATGAATGAAACTCCTGCAAATTGAATTTATTGAAAAGCTGCAGCAAACAGGAACGATTTAAAGAGGCACCAATCCATATCTATTAGATGTATTGGGTATCGGCCACATGTGATTGATCCACATCTGATACTAACTTTAGTTTTTTTGGCAGTCTATAAAGTACAGAGCCCCAAAAGTCCTATAAGGTGATTTTTTTTTATCTTATGCACATACAAGTTATCTTGTGGGAACAAGTTAATTTGCACAAGTTAATTAACTTGTGGGAACAACATAACTTGTGTGCACAATATAATTTACTACATAAGACACTTACAAATGAGAGGAGGCCATTCGGCCCATCAAGCTCGTTTGAGGAGAATTTAACTAATAGCTCAGAATTGTTAAAATCTTACCTAGCTCTGATTTAAAGGAACCCAGGGTTTTAGCTTGCACTACACAAACAGGATGATTATTCCATACTCTAATTACACGCTACGCAAAGAAGTGCTTTCTCAAAGCCATTTTAAAATGTCCTCCCGGTAATTTCCATCTATGACCATGAGTTCTAGTATTTAAACTAATATTGAAGCAACTATTTGGCTGAACAGCATCCAGACCTGTTAAAAGCTTATATAACTAGATCATTTCTCCCCCCTTAGTCTCCTTTGCTCAAGACTGAACAGATTCAGTTCAGCTAACCTCTCCTCATAAGACATTCCTCTAAGACCAGGAATCATTCTTGTAGCCCTACGTTGAACCCTTTCCAGGGCAGCAATGTCCTTTTTAAGGTTTGGTGATTGAACCTGCACACAATATTCTAAATGGGGTCTTTCCAAGGAATTGTCTTAGCATCACTTCCCTTGACTTAAACTCCACACACCTAGAGATGAAACCCAACATTCTGTTGGCCTTTTTAATTGCTTCCCCACACTGGCGAGAGTAGGACATGGAAGCATCAACATACACACCGAGGTCTTTCTCATAATCAGCTACCTTTATTTCAGTGGAACCCATAAAATATCTGGACATTATATTTCTGCTCTCTGCATGGATTATCTTACATATATCTACATTAAATTTCATCTGCCAGGTATCAACCAAGTCGCTAATTAAATCAAAATCCCATTGTAGCCTCTGTGCCACTAGTTCAGTATCTGCTACACCACCCACCTTGGTGTCGTCTGCAAATTTAACCAGTTTACTGTATTGGTGTCAATATCATTAATGTAAGTTAGGAACAATAGTGGTCCTAAAATTGAACCCTGCGGTATCCCACTATAAACGCAGGCCCACTGTGACATTGTGCCTCTAAAAACTACCTACTGCTTCCTGTCTGTTAACCAGTTTTCAATCCAAGCTGGTACAGTTCCTAACATCCCTGATGTTTTGAACTCAAACAGGAGCCATTTGTGGGGGACAACATAAAAGGCCTTCATGAAATCTAAGTAAATCACATCATAAGCCTTTTTGTGATCAATTTCTCTTGAAACTTCCTCAAAGAACTCAAGAAGATTAGTTAAACAAGATCTACCTTTCCTGAATCTATGTTGGATATTCCTCAGAATGTTATTTGAATCCAGCTACTGTAATCTACCATTTTCACTTGGATTATAGCTTCCATTACTTTTCCAGTTATGCAAGTTAAACTGATTGCTGGTTGATTGTTTGACAGGTTGATAGTTTGCTGGATTACTTCTATCCCCTTTTTTGAATATGGGTGTTATATTAGCATGGTTCCAATCAGAAGGTACCACATCAGCAGGTAAGGATTTCTGAAATAGTAAAATTAAAGGTTTGCAAATAATATCCCACATCTCTTTTAAAACTATAGGTAAGATGCTATCAGGGCCCTGTGATTTATTTATTTATTTTAGCTAGGCTTAGTAGCACATCAGCCTCAGTTATACATATATTGGTCATAGATGATGCTGGATTAGTAATAATAATTTGTAAGTTCCTCGTGTCCTCTACAGTCAATACCCATGTAAAAAATTCCATGCCTCTTCAACGGTGTTGCCATTTATATCTATCCAGTTTCTACTTTCTAGTTTCAGTGTCATACCATTAAAGCTAGCCTTCCTAACATTGTATATTTTTGTTTTGAACTTTGCTCTAAATTCATAAGCGTCTCCAAGGACTTCTGATACATACAGAGACCATATAATGGACAGAATTCAGCTAATCAATTTTCATTTTCACATTAGAATGTCATACAATGAAATTCTTGCTGCTCTTGTATGGGGCGCCAAGTGTCAAGTGCTTATTTTCATGCACAAAATACATTCTGTGCCACCAAAAGCATTTTTTAATGATGAAATCAATCATTTTGTGGACGAAATGCATTTCATGGTGCCTTTTGTGACTCAGCAAAAGACGAAATGCATTTCCTGGTTCCACAAAAGCATTGTGTGATTCTGAAGAATCAGCTTTGTCCACAAAACGACTGTGTATGATTCATGACATACATTTCCTCTACAAAATGATTTACTATCACTCACGAAATGCATTTTGTACACAACATGATTTTATTTAGTTGACAAAATATGTTTCCGCCACAAAATGACTTTCTTTCACTCACAAAATGCATTTACACAAAATTAATTTATTTAGTTGATGAAATGCAGCTCTTCGTCCTGTGCTCGTGAATTTCACTTTTGCACTCGCGAGTGGCATATTTACGCATGTGAGTTTTGACTCTAATGTGACGCCATAGTTCCCTAGTGTTTCATTTGTATGAGTTTTTCTAGTTCCTGTGTTTTTTGTATTCTGTTTGGGTTTCTTGTTTTGAGCCTTAGTTACATTTTATTGGTTTTGTTACTCCCAGTGTTAGATTCTGTTTTTCCTGTTTTTTTGATTAGTTCTTAGTTTTCCTGTTTTAGTTCCTCGAGTTAACTAGTTCCACCTGTTGCCTGTTCTTGTGCCTGTCCTTGTGTGTTTTCCTGATTACTCATTGTCTTGCACCCTCCCTGATTCGATAATCATCTGTCTCACTCCTGCTATCTTGTTACCCAATTCAGTTTTAGTATTTAAGTCCCTGCCTGAGTTCTGTCCCTTAGTGCTTCATTGTTTTGTATGTTTGATTGTTGGAATCCTGTGAACTTAGATGTATGTCCTGCTTACCTGCCCTGTTTTTATAATTAGTCTTTGTTTTTCCCCTTTGCTTTTGATCCCTCGTGGTCCTTTTTGTTTTTAGTAGTATTCCTAGTATTTTCTGTTTTTTGTTAATAAACCCCGTTTTGTTCCTCGAGCTGCAAGTGGCTCGTCCACCTTTTCTGCCTGTAGCATGCCACGTCCTCGCATGAAACCCGTCCGGATCCATGACATTTTGTGAATTAAATTTGTTTTTTCTGTCCATGAAAGGCAAGGTGCTGATATCAATTCTGTGCACAAAATGAAACATATGACTGTGTATTTTAATGTCATAGTGTTTAGTAGAAAACCCCATAATAATAGGTTGGGATGTTTTACTCACTCACTGCAGCTGGTGATACAAAATGGGCTGCTAGTGATGGGCCAATGAAGCTTCATGAATCTTTCTGGTGTTCCCCATAAAATCCTTGGAATGTGTTTGGAGTCTTCTAACATTTTTTCAAACACAGAGAGACCCCTAGTGGGATTCAGCAGCGCTTCAAGCAATGGAGTTCAGACGCTCCTCTACTTACGCATGAGATACGTTCTGAACGGCCATTCGTGACTTAAAATATTTGCAAGTCATTATTCAACATAATTTTAAGGGTATACGCAAGTACAAAGAACTAGGATGGTGGGAGTCGTACTTGGCGGAATTGGCACACAGGAAAAAAAAGATGTTGCGGAAAGGAAACGGGAGCCCAATGAACACAATTTGGACTTGCAGTCCTGTTCGTTTGTATGTCAGAAAGTTTGTAAGTTGAAAGTTCGTAAGTAGAGGAGTGTCTGTATGTGTGTTTGCATCAAATGAATAATGTGGCTACTATGACAGCAGGGTCTGATTGTGTTTTGCTAAATATAATCTTAAAAATTGTTTATTTTGGTTAACATGTGTTATCAGTCAGTATGTATTTACCATAAAATATTGTGATGATCAGGGATGAATTCATTAATTGTTGTTCACCTGTTGCCAATCAGGTGCTGCAATGCGTGTGACTGTTTCACTTGTGGTTTAGAAGGGGAGAAGTTTAAATTTTGTCACATTCCAATTATTTTGATTAGTTTGTTTCACATTACCATTTGCCCTTTTTCCATCACTGCCTTATAGGGCTGTAATGGTACATTGTGAATTCAAGCGTAGCACTGTGATAGGATGCAACCTGTGCAACAAGTCCATTCGTGAAATTTCCTCACTACTGTTAGTGGTATTATAACAAAGTGAAAGCAATTGGGAACAACAGCAACTCAGTCACGAAGTGCTAGGCCACGTAAAATCAGTGGGGATGACGCGTGCTGTGCACAGGGTGCAGAAGTTGTTAACTGTCTGCAGAGTCAATAGCTACAGACCTCCAAACTTCAAGTGACCTTCAGATTAGCTCTAGAACAGTGCGTAGAGAACTACATGGAATGCTTCCAAGCCTTATATCACCAAGTGCAATGCAAAGCGTTGGATGCAGTGGTGTAAAGCACACTGCCACTGGACTCTAGAGTAGTGGAGACGTCTTCAACTTACAAACCATTTTGGACAATTTCATGCTCTCAACTCTGTGGGAACAGTTTGGGGATGGTCTCTTCCTGTTCCAACATGACTGCACACCAGTGCACAAAGCAAGGTCCATAAGCACATGAATGAGCGAGTCTGGTGTCAAAAATTCTCCTAAACACTCTCCTAGACCTTGAGGACTTCCCAGCAGAGTTGAAACTGTTATAGCTGGAACGGCTGGGCCAACTCCTTATTAAAGCCCATGTATTAAAAATGGGATGTCCTTAAAGTTCATGTGTGTGTAAGGGCAGGTGTCCCAATACTTTTGGCAATATAGTGTAGATGTTCTACAGATCTAACATGCTACACAGTTCAACCAACAAAATTGGACGGCAGGCAGACACAAAACATATGCTATGATTCCTATCACCATGCTGTATGGTTAAAACTCATGAAAACAACCTGTAAGAACGGATAATGGGATGCGTTCAGCAAAGTGACATTTGCAAATTAGATGTGATTGCATATTGCATGATGTCATCACTTAATCTAGTGACTTTTAGCAACATTTCAGAGAACCAGCTGTGATTTCTGGTGACCTTTTTGGCAACACTGGTTACTGCTAATGCTGGTTACAGTCAATCATATTACTGATTTGTGAACATTTTGTTTTCCTACTAAATTACATCAGCACTGGAGAGTAGCTGATAAGAACAGGACTGTTGGCTCTGTTTTACTGAACTCTGATATGTTTCTTCAAACACATCCAATTGCTATCTGAATTGATATGATTGATTTGTGTATGGCAAAGGGGTTGCGACACTCAGGGTAGAACCTCTTGTCTTGTTTGCTGAAAATAAGCGTATGAACTAGTTTTTCTGTATCTTGTTTGGACAAAAGGGTGACTGTAACTATCTCTTTGTGGCTGTTGAAATTTAGGTCTGAGGGCAGAACTACACCAAGATTTTTGGTTTGATTTGTACATGTACATGTAATGTAGCTTAAACACATTGTGCGACAGTAACAATCCTCCATGTGAAATACGGTGGTCACTGAGTAGTACATAGTCGCATAGATTAAATGAAGCATCAAAGGAAAGAATTTGCATCAAGAATTTTTTTATAATCCAGTTATTCAAATTACTCGATGAATCGTTGCAGACCTAATTTGTAGTTACTGGTGTCATTTAACGTAAGTGCTGACATTTAATCTTTCTTTTAGGGGGCGAAAAAAATTATTTCAGTTTTTTTCTGTGTTAAGTTGTAGAAAACTCTGGCACATCCAGTCACTGATTAGCTCACTGCACTTATTAATTAAGGGAATCTAAAGGACTTCTTATGTTTTGTGAAATCTGCACAATTATGGTTGGACATGTTATAGTGTTCCATAATCTGAGCAAGCGGGAGCCTGTACATGTTGAATAGAAGAGGCCCAAGAATGGACCTTAAGTCCATATATGATTTTTTTTGTTGTTCCCTCAGATTCAGATTCATAATTGCCAGTTGACACAAAGTAATCTATATCTTGTAATCCCTATATGATTCAGACAAATTTAGCATGGTGCCAAAAAATCTCAATCACTTTTCTGGTCTGTCTAGCGGTATCTTATGGTCAACTTTGTTGAACCAACACTGAGATCCAATAATACCAAGACTGATCAGGCAGAAGTCATTTAAAATCTTAATAAGTACAATCTTAATGCTGTGGTGTGGTCGAAATCCAAACTGAAATGTGTTAAAGGAATTGCTTTACACCATAAAATCTGAAAAATAACCTTTCCAAAGATCTTTCCTAGTTGGGTTTGATATGGGCCTAGAATTAGTTATTACTGAGGCATCTAGGTTGGATTTTTGCAAAAGAGGTTTGATAACTGCAGTCTTCAGGGCTCTTGGGAAAAAGCCTAACTGAGGAGAACTACTGATTATGTGTAGCAGATCTGATGCTATACAGTTAAAAACATTTTCAAAACAAGCTGGTAGGTGGTGTCAAAGCAGCAGATAATAGATCTAAGGTGAGTAGACCTAGGGTAGCTTCCTTAGCAAATTATTGGACTTTGCTACCATTAAAGACAACATCAGTGTCCAAAAACACAAGAATGTCTTTCCCTGTAGACATGACTAGGCATCAGTGTCAACTTTGGAATGAGGTATATGCGTAATGCTAATTCCCACTTTTTTTTTACTTTTTTGATTAGGAACAGCATGTTAACGCTAGAAACCCAGTGCATTTTAGGCTGATGTAAAGTTAACAGACTACAACTTTGCTGACCTGTTTTAAATCTGAATTTAATGAATGCAACCTTCTAGATCTGATAGATCAGTGGTATCCTATCCCTACAGTTTAGTTTTATGCAAAGAAGGTTTGTACCATTTTCATTTTTTAATTTTAGTAGGTGCTGCTATCTTTTCTCCACAATGCAAGGGCATACATTTTGGCATGGATGACAGGGACATGTCTCTACAAATATTACGGAAGTATAGTGTGTGTTTAGGAGGGTGGAAGCTTTGGGGCTGATTTGGTCCCTCCCACTACTGAAACCAAATCTATGCCCATGCCGTGATAGTTACATGTACATGAAGTGGGGCCGTACCACTGGGGGAGGGGCCATCTTTTTATTGATTTACTACATACATGTGCATTTATTTAGGAGAATTTTAAAAGGTGTGCATGGCAGCTAGACAGGCCTGGAAATACCAGCAGCCCATCAGGAAATCTCGTGGTGCTCCTGATGGCCACTCCGCCTCCTGCTGTCTGTCGTCTTACATTCTATATCATAACACACATACAGCAAACCATATATTATACAACAACCTCTGCTTCCGAATTATAACAGATCCCTGTCTTGCACACACAGACAACCATAAAAATAATTACTTGTATAACCTAAATGATTGTATAACCTAAGGCATAAACTACCTTTTAACAATTCATTTCAAAGATGACTTACTGTAGATGTACTCTACTAAATACTACATTTTGATCTTTTGGACCACCTACAGTACTGTGCAAAAGCCTTTAATCAGGCAAAGAAAATGATGTTTAAATGATCTTTATGTTGGCAAAAAACTATAAGATGTTTGTCAAAGTATTTTAGCTCAAACATGTTAATCCCACTCCTAAATCACACCAGTTTTGTTCAGCAACCATCCTATACTCCCATATATTTTCTAACACCTCATATGGCTATTGTAATACCTCATTGTTTTATAAAACTAATTTATTAACTAATTCAGGAGCTGGGGTGCCACCAAGGAGGAGTTTGGAAACTGAAGTGGTGTGCTTCTAGCCATGCAACAAGATATCAGTAACTTTTTTGGATAACAGAAGAAATTCTTGTTAGTTTTCTTCTTTCTTAATTTGCATATGTTCTAATACTAAATTGGTTTTTCTGACCAAATATACACTTTCACTGTAGGAAAAATGTAAAATTTTTCCATGAACTTTACATTTTACCATACATGATAACATATGGCTTTGCTTGTTATTTCTTAATAAAATTTGATATTGCTTTTATATCATTCTAATGAAATGATATACGATCTCTCCACGTTCAGTTGGTTCTTAACTATGTTATGTTCTCAGAACACAAAGTCAATGCATCAATTGAAAAAGAATGTTTTCTTTTTAAAACACTCTGCCTAGCTGTGTGGAATCACTGTCCGTGAGTTCATTCAAAGAATTGTGAATAAAAACTAATACTGACAAAACATTCATTTAATATGCGTTGTACAACAATGCAGAACTTGTGTTTGACAAAGCGTTAATTTAATATGTATTTTACATGAATAAAGGACATATAAGACTAATGACATCCATGTAATATGGATTGTACATGAATTTAGGACTTATATGTTTGACATTTCATTAATTTCATATTTATTTTATATGAATAAAGGACATATTTATTTAATGACACAAGTTAATATGCATTATATATTTATATTGAGTGTCATATAAAGAGCTTTTGTGATTTGGGTAAAACACATAACAGTCACATGTTTTTTTTAATGGGCAATGGTGGCGCAGAAGGTAGTGCTATCGTCCAGCAACGGGAGGGTTGCAGGCTTGAGTCCCGGTTCCTCCTGACCCCATCGAAGTCTCTTTGAGCAAGAACCCCAAATTGCTCCTGGTGAGCAGGTTGGCACCTCGCATGGCAGCCTCCGCCACCGGTGCATGAATGTGAGTGTGGATGGGTGAATGTGAGGCATGAATTGTAAAGTCCTTTGAGTGCTTGTAGGAGTAGAAAACCGCTATATAAATGCAATCCAGTTACCATTTATTTTTAAAAAACTTTTCCATATGGGTGTTTTCAGTTCTCTTCACCATTTTGCCAAAGCCATGCTCAAAAAAAGTCCCTGTTCAATCCCTGAGTTACATGGCAAATGGACTGCATTTATATAGCGCTTTTCTACTCTTACGAGTACTCAAAGCGCTTTACAATACATGCCTCACATTCACCCACACATCCACACGCCAGTGGGAGAGGCTGCCATGCAAGGTGCCAACCTGCACACCGGGAGCAATTTGCGGTTCAGTGTCTTGCTCAAGGACACTTTGATGGGTTCAGGAGGAACCGGGGCTCAAACCTGCAACCCTCCTGCGCCACCATCTTCCCCAACATGGTTCTGCCTGCTGTCCAGATAGAAGCAAGTCTGACACCCGTAGTATGCAGGCCTACGTACCTGATGAGCAAGCACAGGTGAAATTACGACCTTCATTGCCCTCCCTTAAGTCACTGCACGTGCCATTGTTCTTGCAAGGGTTCAGGTGACATGCATCAAACTCTTCACAGAAGATTCCCGAATACCACTTCTCACACTCGCAGTAGAAGGTGTTCTGGAACACAGAAATTAATAATACAATTCTACCAGTTTAAGACTTAGAAAGTTGTTCACTATATACAGTAGTATATGCTATTTGCTGTAAAAATAGAGATCTACTACTCATGAAATTAGAGTAATCCTCAAACAGAATATTATTCCATAATAAAAATGCTATAGGTCAGAGAGTGCATCATTTCATTCATCCAAGTTTAAACTGTAGCGTGTTGTGAAACACATATCAATAAACCAGATAAGAAAATATATTTATGGAAAGAAAATATATCTATGTTTGAATGAGCAGGCTGGGGGGGCTTCTCAGATATGTGTATTTCATATCTCTTTGAGTTATAGTTCATAATTCGTTCATCTGAGATAGTGGTTAGGTTACAGTGGTTCTCTATTAAAGACATGACTAATGACACCATACACTATACAAACTACAAACAGTTTTGTAATGATAGCAAATCAGAATAATCATACATTATAGGTTTTAAAATTGCAGGTACCTTCTTTATACAGCTGTTATATAAAATGGATGTGCACAGATGAAAGCCAACATGCTTTACCTGAAGGCAGAACCTGCAGATGACCAGCTGTTTTCTGTGTATTCATTTGTGTGAGAAATGGGCAGTATGACAGAGCGTTGCCTAGCCTTTCCATCTGGAGATGATGTTTAAATTGTTTTTTTTTTGCTGCTGTAGTGAAACTGAAAAAAGTCCATGTTCTGGGTAGCTTCAGTGTAAATACCGAACTGTCCAGTACAGTGCAAAAAAAAACAAATGTGAATTTAATGAATGCAAGTAAATAATAGTATCCATAAAATGCTACTAAAAAATGATTTAATTATCATTTGATGCTTTTGGGTCCCTTGTTGACTCAGTGGCCCTTCTTTTGATCTTACTGCTGTGTAGTGCAGCCTATAAATAAAAATAACAGTACTAAAATGTTTTGTACATTATTGTATATCTCTTGTGGCATTCAGAATTCTCAAAGCCCTAGGGGCACTGACAGACTACACCACTGTATTCCCCTCTAAAAACAGGAAGCATGGATGTGGGGGGCACGTTTAGATCAGGGTGTTGAAACTTTTAGTTCTGTTGTTTCTATTATTAGATTCCCAGTTGGTTACTTATCATAGGATTGGTCATGATTCATGTAGTATGTGTGTGTGTGTGTGTGTACAGAACTGTACATAAGTCTTAGGCAGTCAAAAGAAATTTTATAACTATTTACCTGGGTGGTAAGGGGCACATTTGCTCAGAACAACAAACAATTAAAAAAATACCATTAATACATATGCAAATTCAGAGTAATACAATGAAATCTAGTAAATATTACTTTTCATCTCCAAAAAGTTACTGATATCCAGGGCCGCTTTTAACACAGGTGCAATCGGTGCAATGAACCACGGGCCCCTGCAGCGACGGGCCCCTGTTTGGGATTCGGACGGTCCAAAATCATGGCGTTAAATTAGTGCCAAAACTCGCGCGTATGCGCTCACGAGCAGAAAACCCATGCTCTCTACGCGCTCGCATCTGCACAGCACTCGCTCGCTCGACAAGATGAATTTTGACACTTTGGAGGTGGGAACAGTGGCTAATATCTCCGCTCCTTTGATTGGTTTTCAAAAATATTGACTACGATTGGCTATTTGCTTTGGTAGAAGATGAAGATAATTTGTCATTGTGCAGATGCGAGCACGTAGAGAGCATGGGTTTTCTGCTCGCGAGCGCATACACGCGCGTGGTTTTTATGTGCGCGAGTTTTGGCACTAATTTAACGCCATACAAAATGGTCAGCCGGGCCCCTGTGACAAATCCTTGCACCGACATCTACAGAACCTTAAAAGCAGCCCTGCTGATATCTAGCTGGATGTCTAGATAAACATAGCTTCAGTTTCTCAAACCTCTCTTCAGGTTTTGAAATGGCTAAGCTAACACACTTTGACAGGCATAATTGCATAGTTTTACACCAACATACAGAATTCAATTTAGTATTAGTACATATGCAAATTTAGAGTAACACCATAAAACAAGAATTTCTTCTGTTATGCAAAAAGTTACTGATATCTTGTTGTATGGAACCACTTCAGTTTCCAAACTCCTCCTTGGTGGCACCCCAGCTCCTGAATTAGTTAATAAATTAGTTTTAAAAACCAATGAGGTATTCAATAGCCATATGAGGTGTGCGAATGGTCAAATTAGAAAATATTTGGGAGTATGGGATGGTTGTTGAACAAAACTGGGGCAACTTTAGGAGTGGGATTGACATGTTTGATCTAAAAATACTTTGGCAAAAACATTATATAGCTTTTTGCCAACATAAAGATCATTTAAACATCATTTTCTTTGGCTGCCTAAGACATTTGCACAGTACTGTGTGTGTATGTATGTATATATCTTTTAGCGATAGAGAGACGCAGGTGAAACAGGCATGTCCTACTTTGGTGAAGCCTCAGTTCTGACTGCCTACCTTACTTGGCTGGGTGACACATGTCCCCTTTCCAGAACATTGTGGGTCATTGAAGTGGCTTCCTGGCTCTGTGCAGCTGCTGGCTTTCATTGTAACTTGCAGAAGCAATGTCACCGTGTCACCATTGGCAGTGACATCATGCAGGACACCTGCATGGGAACACAAATCATGAGCAAAATGCTCTACCTGCCACCACATGAGATTCAAATAATTTGTATACACATAACACATGCTTCCTAAGACAGGCACCAAGTTCAACCATGAACTTGTATCAGATAAAGGGTCATGGAAAATGGATGAAAAACTCAGTTGTGACTGCCAACACCTATTTTTTTAGTGGAGTTAGCTAAACGAAGCCAGTTACTGGCAGTAGTAAGTACTGACCATGTTTTTAGTAAGGGAAACATCTACCACCTGCAATGAATTGGAAGGTAGAATTACAATACATGAATAAAATAACAAAAGACCCATTTTGGTTTCATAAATTCCAGCAAGTCTATACTGTGTCTATAACAGTGTCTATACTGACAGCTTTGCACCTGTGGAGTGTAGTTTGAAAAACCCTGTGTGCAGCAGCCAGAGATGAAGGGGTTATAATCAAGGAGAAACCAAATTAAATGGAACGTCATTCGCTGTCAGAATTTCCTCCTTGGGTTATAAAATAGGGTCATTAAAGTCTGTCTGTCTCTGTGTCTGTCTGTATGTCTACCATGCAGTTAGAAAATACAAAATGCTAAATTTTAAAGAAAAATATATTTGTTGTGTCATCATTTTGAAGAACAATATACTATGAAATGTCAGATAAAATTGTGGACAAATTAGTTGAAATATTTTCGGGAAAAGATGTTATAATAGGAGAAGTATCATTAAATTTGAATACCGTACGTATGTGTTGAAATAAAGAGCTTCATTTACATATATTTATTTAGCAGACTTTTTTCCACAGTTACGTACAAGTGAGTTAAATAGTTACAGTTTTCAATTGTATTTTTAAATAACTTTGTTCTCATTTACTATAGGTTTATAAATTGGTTTGCTCATATATAGAGGCTCAAATAATTTTACCTCACAGAAGTCTAAGTTAATGAACTCTTTTGAATATACAGTGGTACCTCAGTTCTCGAACTCATTAGAACTCAAATTTCTTAAAAGTCGAACCAACCAGGTCGAAAAAAATTACCTAGAGCTCGATCTGAATCTCAGAAGTCAAACCATGCACGCCGTCCTAAGATAACTTGTAGGCACGGGGAAATGAGTGACGCGGCAGGTCTTTCAGCGGAAACAAAGGGTAACGCTTCAGTCTCAGCCTCGCATTCGCTCTGATAGCGCCGTGCATGTTTACACTAACTGAATACATATAGACAGTAAAAATACATTTAAACAATGATAAACAAAAACAGTAATTATTATTATAAAATAAAATACATTTAAAAATAAAGATTTCTTATTCAGGGCGGCATGGTGATGCAGTGGTTAGCGCTGTTGCCTCACACCTCTGGGACCCGGGTTCAAGTCTCTGCCTGGGTTACGTGTGTGGAGTTTGCATGTTCTCCCCGGGTCGTCGTGGGGTTTCCTCTGGGTACTCTGGTTTCCCTCCACAGTTCAAAGACATACTGAGACTGATTGGAGTTGCTAAATTGCCCATAGGTGTGAATGGTGTGTGAGCGTGCCCTATGATGGGCTGGCCCCCCTTCCAGCGTTGTTCCCTGCCTCGTGCCCATTGCCTCCGGGATAGGCTCCGGACCCCCCGCGACCCAGTAGGATAAGCGGGTTGGAAAATAGATAGATGGATGGATTTCTTATTCATTATTTTAATATTAATAAATCATTAATACGTTTAATTATAATATTGTTGTGCCGAGCGGGGACGGAACGGAGACAAAGACGCAAACGTTAGCGTATCGGGGAATACGGGGTTTAATTACAGGTAAAGCAGGCAAAACGCAGACATACATTAACCAGACTGGGGAAACAAACTGAAACACGGACGAAATACAACATGACAACAACCAGAAACAGCTGATCACACGGGGATTCCACACGAGGTTAACGAGGGGGCGTGGCACACGGAAGGAGCAGACGATCGGGGCAGGACACATTGTTTGGATACATTTATATTCTTACTTCATAAATTACTGTTTTGATAAATGTGCTTAGATGTGTTTAGTACAGTATATGCTCTTCTTGTTTTATCCAGTTCATTTTGTTTTTAAATGCTAAAAAAAAAAACATGTAATTTTTTGGGACCAGGAACCAATTAATTGGTTTTCCATTATTTCTTATGGGGAAAATCCAATCACAACTCAAACTTTTTAGGATTCGATCCGGATTTCTGAACAGATTAAATTCGATTTCTGAGGTACCACTGTATTTTTATCCTTTTGTCTGCTACATTTATTTTACACATCCATTATTAATTTTCAATTAAGAAAATGCAGTGACATCAGCACAAAGTACAAGTTAAGTTCTATTAACACAGCTAATAAAATGTATACATTCAATATAAGTTGTAATTTAATATTGTAGTTCATACATCAAAAAGATACAAATAAGAAATACCATATTATACAGCTTCACACAGACCAGGGATAAATGACTCACAGGGGAGGCACTTACCCACAAAGTAGCTCTGGCCAAGTGGAAGGTACTGCTCCGTCAGAACCAGACCATCAGAAGCTTGCTGGAGCCAGACTACCGCGCCATCTGAGACTGTGCAGTGGTGAAATGCACCCTCACTGACACGCCACAAACCTGGAATGCCAGTAATGTTTGCCTGGATCCTGCAAAAAAACAACAGACTATGTTACACCCAACTGAAATATTTGTATTCTCTATTTAAATACCCTCTATCCATACTCTTAAATTGTAATAACCTGAACTTTCCACCCATTGCCATACTCATGTAGTCTATTCACTCCATCCCAAACACTCATTTTCTTCAGTCATGTCCCAACGTTATGTATCAGAAATATATAAGTAATCATAGACACTTTGAACATGAACATATAGTGTTAATGTACACAATTGTCCTAACATAATATTTGACTCTCAGTTTCAGATTAGTCAAAAAGATGCTGTAGTACTGAGTAAAAACATAGTGTAATTTTTAATTACCATTATAATTGTTTCTATTGTTATTCTTATTACTTATTAGTATCAGTTTTACACTGAAAAATATCTATCCCAGCCCACGGTGACATGCTTGTAATAGCACCTTCAACCAGTGCCTATGTATCCATTTCTTTGGCCATTTTTACTGGTGACTGCACACAAGAAACAGTCAGTAGCTCAAGAACAACAAAGAACTCATTAGTATTCGGGGGAGGAGGCCATGGCGTCACTGCAGCACATCTCTATGCTGTGAATGTCATTTAGTGGCCAAGGACAGACTCACTGTTTCTGGAAACGCTACCAGAGACAAAGACAGTTCTGATGAACATAGGGCTCCTTAAAATTTAAATAGTAGAGGGTATATCTGCAATAACTGAAAATAGTTCGTAATATCCCAAAAATCAAAATGAAAAGGATACAACAAAGTTACAACAATAATGAACATGTAAAACACAAATGTTTCACTAAATGGAACATAAGGTATGTTCATCTAACTGTGTCATTCAGTCACAATAGTGTAATTAAAAATATAACCGACTCCAATGATGCTTAGATGGACAAGGGGACCCTCAATTCTTACTTGATGGCTGTGCCTTCAGCCAACTCTAGGGCTAGATACACAGCCCCTGAAGAATCCCTACCCATCAGGCTCCTGCAGTCTGACATCTCTTGCACCTAAAACAGACCATGAACACCATCATGCTTAATTCACAAGTATTAAGATTTGGCAGTAAAAAGAAACTAGAGTCATTTAGCATGAAACCATGCAGTGATTCACCAATCGATCTTCAATTAGCTGACGTCAGTCAAGGTTTCTGTGGATAGGCAGGGTGGGTCTGACTCGGTATAAGTCTAAGGTAAACTCTGAATAAGAAGCCAGTATATTGTAGGCAAAATGTACATGAACACATACTTGTCAGATATACAGTAAGCAATTTAGAGACACTAATCAGCTTCACTGCTTGTTTTTGGACTACAGGAGGAAACCAGAGTAGGTGGAAAACACCTGCATGACACATGGAAAACATGCTAACTCTAGCACATAGCAAAAAGGGTATGTGCTTTACATTCAACACATTTATTAACTATAACACATTTTGTGTTTTGTACATGCAGTCCCCAGGTTAAGAACATCTGACTTACAGACTGACTAAGTCATACTTGCAAACGGACGGCCATAAAGCCTATTATATTAAAAAATTGGGTCCAATACAATGATATGATATAACAAATGTATTCACTACTTTGTGATGCTTATGGACACATTGCACAGCTTCAGCAGTTGGTCGGCTTAAGGTACAGTACAGTATGATATGTACTTACTTTTATTACTGTATAATTATTATATACTGTATTTTTTTCTGACTTACCTACAAATTCAACTTAAAGTCACTTAAGGAACAGATCTTGTTCGTAACCTGGCTACTGCCTGTATCTCAATAATCGTCTTTGTGCTTCAGAAACATGGTTATTGTTTAATAAGAAAATCATCATCTCTACTTTGGGTTGTTTATAGAGTAAGTAAGAAGATATCAAATAGGAAGCAATGACCAGGCAAATGACAATCTTACCTGATCATTGTCCCAAATCACTGTAGCCACTCTCTGTTCTGTCGTGGGCTGCCATGGCTGCAGTGTTGGCAATGCCTGTGTGCTTGTGGGTGCTGTGGTTGGGGTGGCCTGCATGGCCTCAGTAGGTGCAGCTGATGTGACAGCAGTAGCAAGTGTTGCATGTTCCGAGGTCAGAGAGGAAGACTCCCAGATGGTCATGGGGATGTTTGAAGATGGCTGTTCGCACCTCTCCCCCTCGAAACCCTCGCTGCATTCACAGGTGTACACCCCACCCACATCACTGCAATTGCCATGGATACAGGGATTGCTGGCACAGAGGTCTACAAAAAACTACAAAAAAACAGTTCAGTTTCATTCTCAGAAATAGTCCAGTCACTGTGTTGTCATTTCACACAAATGAAAACTGCATTTCTATTGAGCAGTATACAGCTGATATGTATGAGCTATGTCATGTCATGCATAGACAGTGATGCCAGTTGTGCATAACTGAAACTCAAGTTCATATACATGTGCACATACAAGTACAGACACCAAAAGCATTTTAGTAGATTAAAAACTATGTAAAACAAAAGTATTCAATGAGCACCACATGTGAAAACAACCTGTTTCAACTGTAACTGCAGGAAAACAAAGAATCTCTGCGTGTTAAAGACATCTTAGTTTAACAACACCGTTTCCCGATTTGCTCCAAATTTTAGAAATATCTGAACTAATGACGGTAAACAAGAATTCAGCTACAGTCATCTTTAACTGCTATCATCAATTTCAGGCCTAATTGTCTTCAAATGAGTCACTAGCTTGTTTCCATGTTGTCTTATCCTGATTCATAGAAAGGGGATAAGGGGTGAGGGACAGAGATGAAGTGAGGAACTCCTGCAGGTAAGACTGAAGCGACACAGATGCCTTTCATTTGTGTCTGGAAAATTGCTGAAATAAATTATGGTGAGAACAAATTAAAAAGATTCTCCGGAAGACAATCAAATTTAAATGATTAGTGGAATTTCAGAACAAAAAACTGCTCCTAAATCAAAATTGCCAAAAAAAAAATCAAATAAGTAAATCTGTGTGTTTACATTATGAAAATTAAGAACCAAGTGATTGCTGACTCATAGCATAAGTAATATGTTTGATGACTTGAGGGTGCACTTGGTGTAGTCAGATGGCTTAAGCAGGACTGTTAATTGCAAAATTTAATCAAGATATTTAAGCTAATTTAGGCAAAATCTATGTGTCGTGATTCATTTGTAGGTTGAGAGATGAGTTAGCAAAGATTATTCAGTTGGTAGAACACCAAGACACAGCTAGATATGGGTACAGTTAGCTAATCTGGGTAGAAAGACCCTATTAAATACATGGAAAAATATGATGCCAGAATTCCTCTATGGAGACGGGATGTGCTGATATAATTAGTTGTGTGTGATCTAATGGTACCCAACAATTAATTAACAAAAATCACCAAAGATTTTGTAATAGAGAAACATAATGAAAAGGGAGAAATGAATTCACAAGAGGGTGTCTTTACAGTGCAATTATGACTATTTCTACAGATCTGAAGGCCCCTGTTGCCATGGCTACAGTAGCTAGGTAACCAGAAAGCAATTATAGTAGTTTGTACTCACAGCATGTGCATGTGTGTAAGAGAGAAACAAGGAGGCACAGACATCAACATTCCACCTAAAAAGTGAGGTACAGCCATATATTGTATTGTCCCACGCATCAGCCCCCACAGATTATTCTGCCCACACATTAGATAAAATGCCATTGAAAAGCATCCGGGGACCCCTAGAGGCTTGTGCTGAAGACAACAACACCACTGCTTGCAAGAATGCAGGTCTGTCAGGATAGTGATAAAAACAACACTATTATTCCAATTGACGCAAGAAATCATCTGCCAAATACACACGCATAAAAAAAATGCATACAAAAAGCACATGATACCATTACCTGTAAGAATTAAGACTTTACTTTGAATAAATAGCACCCCTAAAAGTGATTTCTGTCTAAATCCCCTGAAATTAATGTAGAAAGAAAGGGAAATTCTTTTTCAGTTAATTTGTTCTGAGAAAACTTTACATATTGCTGGGTGATCGAGGCATCTGAGGAACGGAAGCAGCCTTGTATGGGGCTGAAAAATCCTTAATGACAACAGTTACTAGCACTCTGATTGTTAAATGATGTTACATAAACACAATAACAATGTGCTCCCTGTCCAAAAACATTTGTCTCCTGCTGTTTTCAGTTTAATGAGCCAAAAAAATAAGATGGTACAGGTCCAGCTTACACGTGTAGGTAAGTTTACTTTTACCAGAAATACATTCTTAAAGTTCCATTTACTTACTATATACTTCAAATGCTTCAAAATAGTATTAACCTCTTTCCTTAAAAGCTGAATTCTGCATTTTAAAAGGGAAGTAGATTACAGCCTATTCAGGTGGCCATTTTTTCATATCATAAGAAAGTAGCAGAAATTCCACGGAGAATAGTCTGGGCTGGTTCAGTGACGTACACAGACTTTTCAAGGGGTAGATGCTCAAGCTCCTCCAGTTCCCCTCCCCCCACCATGCACACACCTAGCTTGTAGGGTAAAATCTGAATACAGCCCTCAGTCGTTTACAAGATTTCCTAATCTATTCAGAAAGATAATTTATAACCTTATAAAAATAGATTGCGTTATCAGATATCAAGTTTTCTACCTCAGCAGGTATGTAGCTGATAATGCAAATAAAAATACTCTAAAGCAAAAGCAGCTGTCTTTATGACATTTCTTTATAGCATCTATTTCAGGGACCGTGGTCACACGACCATCTGAAATCCTCTGTACGACATCACCCTATGTGAATGTCAGCCAGATGAGGGTGTAAAGCCATCCTTTTTTAGGGCACTCTTAACATTCATTTCAGCTCCTTAGAGCAGTTAGATCAGAAAATGCCTAAAATCCAAAAGCTTTATCCTGTGAGTCACATATCAACACTTCAATTGCTGATTCAGTCTAAAGTTTCATTATTCTTTTCAACTGAAATTATTGCTACTTGTTTAGCAGATCAAGTGATAATTTATTTGCCATTTGTACAAGTACATTGGAATTCTGGAAATTTGGCATATTCCATCTTGCTCTCCTTTAAAACCCACATACATATACAAGTCAAAGAGAAGCCTGAGATCAGAGCATGAGGTCATTTACATTTAACTTATTTAGCGGATACTTTTCCAAAATGTACAAGTACAGTAAGACAAACAGCACAATATAAACATACCATTTTTTGAGGTGGTTTTCATTCAGAGCTTAAAAGCAGCAATTGTGTTCTTGGTGGCTTAAGAAAAATCAGAAATGTCCTTTAGAAAATAAAATTACTAAATTACTAAAAACTACAGATAAGTCTTTTTATGTAAATTGTGTTGGATGATCTAATTCACTTTGCTGCAGTCAGATCTAAGTGGTTCAAGCATTTTTGTAGCTTTGGTAAATGGATGGGTGAAGAAGAAGCAGCTGAGAAAATCAAGTCACAGCAGCATATTTCAGTAGAACAACAGAAGTAACATAACTAACAACTGATTCACAGGTTATTTCTCCACTGAAGATCTGTAGTTTTTCAACAGAATATATTCTGCATAAGACCTTGGGGCAGCAGACCTTTGTAACTAGAAAGGATGCTGTCAGAATGACATCAGTGTAGACAGCACCATCACCCCCTCTCATTTAGTCCAATACTCCTCCCACACCCCCCAACCTTCACGATTTGTAATATTAATGGACGGATCAGCCAAAAGTGTGAAAGCCAGCAAATTACCTCAATACTCTGGGTTCTAGTTATAAGACGTAATTCTGAAACTACACTTATTTATTTAATGAACATACCATTTACATGCCACTTTGCATCTTTCCCCACCAATTAGCTGGTTACAGTACATGTATTAATTTGTTTTAATGTCCGTATGCTAAAATTTCATTTATATAATTTATATTCTTCACATGTCTAAATATTTATATTGTATTTATTTCTCATTTGCACTATGACCAATATTTTCTGTGAGAAAAAAGTAAGAAATATAACACAGCCCTGGGTTTTTGTGTACTTGTTTAAAGAAAACAGGCCTGCAAAGGCAAAAGCTGGAGTGAAGTGTGAATACTTTGGGGTTTATTTGCTCAAATACAGTATTTGTGATAATGCATAATCTGTCTCCCATCCCAACTCGGTCTTATTCTGCTACACCTGCCAGTTCTACATCACCTGCCACAAATAAAGTTTCAGCCAGTTCTATGGTAGAAATTAGGGGTTATTGTCATCTAACTCTGAACACTATAGTCTGACAATATACCTAAGATGTGACAAAAATTACCATTGAGTCCTCCAACATGACCAGCACACAGAGGCTGGTCATGTTGGAGTAGGCAAACTAACCACTGACCATATCTTTGCTTTTATTGCCATTTCTGGTTATTTCAACCACATTTCACTCTCTTCTATCCTCACCAACTTTTAGCGGGGAGGGGGGAGAATGAAGAACAGGTAGGTCGAGAAAGCTGGGTGAATGTAGGTCATAGACATAGAAAAGGGCGTACACAGTTTACAGAGGCAGCATCAACTGAAGTGACTGTGTCTAACCGCATTCAGGTGCTTCCAGCTTTAGAGCCGGAAGAGACTGGGAAGCAGGAGGGCCCTTGGGCACCAAGGATCCGCCTACCCCCAGGAAGAGGGAGGTTGTGGTAGTAGGGGATTCAATTATTAGAGGTGTAGATAGTTATGTGTGCACCCGTGATAGAGG
>JAODLC010000040.1:17517306-17529663 GCA_026781145.1 Hippopotamyrus pictus | reverse complement strand
CAAGATCATACTTTTTTGATGTTTTAATAAATTAAAAAGTGAAAAAAATCAAAGAAATTATCTGGCATTTTTTTTTTTATTTTTTCTGTATCGAAAACATACCGAACCGTGACACCACTGTGTCGCATCGAACCGAACCGTGATTTTTGTGAACCGTTTCCCCCCTAGTGTTCTCCCCGGTAAGCGAGTCTCCGTGACTCTCTCTGCTCCCACAATGCCTTGGTCTGTCCAACACCACAATACAAATACACAGTTGTGAGCAAAACTTGGGGCTTGAGAACAGGGTAAAGCCAAATATTTGGTGCCCCTTTAGCACTTTATATGAATTGTCTTAATGGAATCAGGTTCACCCGAACATCGTCTGTTCTGTCATGTGCCACTAGTGACTTGGACTAGTGGTAAGTGATTTGATTAAACTCCCACATGAAAATTTTGCAGAGTTCCCCACAATGAATTTTGCTGACTGGCTGCCAGGCTGCTACCAAAAAGATCTGCAGAGCGGCGGGGCTGACAACAGAAAAAATATATAAACGTTATTTAGAAATATTCAGAAAATCAGATGGCTGTGTTCACAAGATGGCAACTAAAACCTTCCTTTTCGCCTTCTGCTGCTCTCTGGCAGCAGTTTCATTTTTGAGGCTCAGGTGTTTGGTCTATCATGTGTAGATTTTCATCCATGTAAATTTAGATGCAACATAACTTGCATAAAAACTTAGTCATTTAACAAAAGAATGTTATATTCATCAGAGAGCTTTGCATCTTTAATTTTTGGGACGTGCCACACAAAGTAAACAGTAAAAGTTAAAATTTCTCCAATATCTGCATTTTGCTTCCATTTCTCTTTTCATTGAGGAAAACTGTTGTCTAGCATGCTGCCATTTTGACAGATGATCCCATTAATAGTCAGCAGACACACATTTCAAAATTAAGAAGGGTCAGTGGACTGTAGAAAAATAGGGTGTACCAAACAAATAATGAATTAATGCATCTTACTTTAGACCTCCAATGTTCTTGGCTCTGTATCTAATGATGACACAGCAAGGCCTAAGCAAGGACTGTAGAGATGGCACCCAAACATAAAAGCTAATTGCTTCCAGCAGAAATGTCTCTGGAAACTAGCATATTAAATTTCCTCCTCTAAGATAGGGTAGGGTGACTGTATTTAAAATAAGCTAGCCAATTAGAAATAGAATTATAACAAGAAATTTTAGCTAACAGTTACAAAGTCACTCATAGTCTAAAGCAGGGATATTTGATTAAAAATTAAAAGAGATTCAGTTACAGAAAATTTCCTGGAGCAAAGATAATTCTACTCTTTCTTCATTGACCAATTTTATAATACACAACCTAACAATTAAACCACTTTATCATCTCCTTTTCACTTTCTTTCTTTCTCATATCCCATTCCCCCACCTTCAGTGAGAGAAATGAACTCCAGTCTGTCCTGCCAGGATTTAATATCTTGGTTGGAGTGGTAACAGGACCATTCTTATACATATGCTTACTGATGAGCCTGGAATGATATTTGGTTTTAATAATATTCATTGTGGAGAAAGCTGTCTCACAGCTGTATGCGGAGCTGAACATAGCCAAGATCTACAGGGCTATTTTCTCGGACCTGGGAAAGCTGACTCCTAGACCATTTGGAGCCAGAAAGTGGCAGGGTCAGTTCCTCCAAAATACTCTTTCAGGGCTACATCTACTTGGAGATTGACCAGTTGCATCTTGAGAGGTTTAGCATTTGCTCACTTGAAGTGATGTGTGATGTTCTTTAAGAACATCCTGACAGCTGTGATGAGGAATGGGTTCTTTGTGAACAGGGTAAGCTGTTGTCCAAGGTAGAAGCTGTCAAAATGTTTGCTGAGGTTTACATTAATTTGTTAAGAAAGTGAACAAAAGAAGACACATCTCTCTCACCCTGAACCTGTTCCTGCAATGTTTGGGTGTGTGCAGTGTCCCTGTAGGTCTTCCTTGAACAAGCTCAGGTTTCCTCTGGAAGGTGTCATCAGGTCTGAGTTGTCCTTGCTCTATAGCTTTAAATGCAGTTCATTCAGGTGTGACGAAATATCAACCACAATTTCTATGTTCTTCTCGTCTTCTAATAGTAGAGAAAACGATGTTGCCTTCTCACTCTTCAGCTATGCCAAAAATGCTGTGATTTTCCTTTGGATGGACCAAAAGCACTCCGACACCTTGCCTTTGCTGAGCCTTACATTGTTGTGCACCAGAAGGTCATCAGCATTTGCATCAACTTCTCTGAAGAATTCATTGAGCATGTGATGCTGGTGGGAAGAGAATGCCCTGAGAAAGTTTATAATTCTCGTCATTGTGTTCATCACCTCAGCATACTTGTCTTACCTGGCAGAGCACAGGACCAACTGATGAATTATGCAATGGTAAGAGATGAGCTCAGGATTATCCTCTGTCATTCTTGCTCAGCTCCTTTTTCCTCTCCTTATCATAGTAGAGGCTCCATCTGTGGTTATTGAAACCACTTGTTTCAACTCTATTCTCCTCTTAATTAACATTTCCTTTATGGCCTGTTAAATGTCCTCTCCTTTTGTACTGGTCTGAAGGGGTGTCACACCTTACAGGTCTTCACAGAACTCTCTCTTCTCCTTGTGGAAGAACTTTACATAAACTAACAGCTGAGCACTGTCAGACACATCAGTGGACTCACATACTGCTAAGCCTACACATGGTGTCTTATGAATTGCTTCATCCAGATGTGCTAATATATCCTGGGTTCATATTTCAGTTTTCTTTGTAGCTGATAATGCTGGCTCAGGTATTTGCTTGATCTTTTCACAAAACTCTTCTTTTTGTTTCCTCTCAAGTAAGGTTTCAGCTGCCATATTCATGCACTCTGTCAGTAAATGGTCCTTTTTGTTCACCCAAAATCTAAGCAACTTTAACGGAATCTTTGTTAGCATGTAGTTGGGCAGTGAATGAATGTGCTTATATTTTGGTGGATTGATCATATTGGACCCTTCGATCATTTATTTTCTGTGCCCTCACTTTGGTTTTGAGTGGATATGTTTGCCAGTGGGAACAACCAAGAGGTAAGAGTCAGTCCATTCTTGACTAAATGCTGTGTTTTTGCTCTTTTTAGAGTATGGCATGTGAAATTCCTTTTATTTGACTCACTAATCTGACTGTCGTCTTTTATCTTGTCTCTCCTATCTCATCACTCACTGACTCAAGTTGATCGAAATGCACAGATTTTATGGTTGTGTAGCAACACTTGAGATGATTTACAACATGTGCAATTGGTCTGAGTTTCCAAGACTGCTGAACAAGTGCTGTAAAGACTAGAAAAGCCGCACTGGTTAAAATAGAAACAGTTTAATAATTCTCAATAATTTATCGATTATAAGTCTGGGGCTGGGTAGGACCCAGACCATGGTTCACTGTTTAGCGACCTCAGGTCTAAAGGTATTAAGTACTTAGGACTCATTGAATTTCCGAAAACTTTCAGAAGCTTCATTGGCTCTTCTGTACAAGCATCAGTCTGTAACTGTTAGACGTTCAGCTTTTATTAAGAAATTACACTATGAGAAATGTAACAGGATACCTGGGAATTGTGATGAAGATGTCATGTTTGAGGAATCATGTTGGAGAATAGGAATGAAAAATACAAAAGGAGTATACATAAGAGTATTGTACTGTACATCACATAAACCATTTCTCTTCACATCTAGATTATTTATCATTACAGTCATGGCCAAAATTATCAGCACGCCTGGAATTTTTCCAGAAAATGCACCATTTCTCCCAGAAAATTGTCGCAATTACAAATGTTTTGGTATACACATGCTTATTTCCTTAATGTGCATTGGAACAACACAAATTGTTGAAAAAAAAGAGAAAAAAAGCCAAATTTGACATAATTTCACACAAAACTCAAAAACTGGGCCAGACAAAATTATTGCCACCCTCAATTTAATATTTGGAAAAAATAACTGAAACCAATCACTTCCTATATCCATCAACAAGCTTGTTACACTTCTCAACTGGAATTTTCGATCACTCTTCTTCTGCAAACTGCTCAATGTCTCTCAGAGTTGAAGGGTGCCTTCTCCCAACAGCAATTTTGAGATCTCTCCATAAATGTTCAATCGGATTTAGATCTGGACTCATTGCTGGCCGGATAGTTTGAGCTGACACTGTTGCACCTTGAGTCTGTAGAACAGCTTGAATTTGTTTAGAAGGTGATTGGGGCTGTTTATCCACCATTTGGACTATCCTGAATTGCAGTCTTTTCTCAGTTTTTTGCTTCTGTCCACATCCAGGGAGATTAGCTACAGTGCCATGTGTTGAAAACTTCTTGATTATGTTGCGCACAGTGGAACATGAAGAGCTCTGGAGCTGGACTTGTATCCTTGGGATTGTTGATATTTCTCCACAGTTTTTGTTCTCAAGTCCTCGGGGAATTTTCTACTCTTCTTTCTGTTCTCCATGCTTAGTGTGGCACATACAGTACAGACCAGTGCTTCCCCGAGGTTTACAGCTTTCCGACGTGCGCTCTCTGTCCGCTGGTGGGAGTGTTTTATCTGGCTTCAGGTGTGATTGCTATATTGCCAGCACTTTGCCACAGGTGAGTTCAAACAAGCATCATATGCTTGAAATAAATTGATTTACCCACAATTTTGAAAAGGGTCCAATAATTTCATCTGGCCCATTTCTGCAGTTCTGTGTGACATGATGTCAAATTTGGCTTTTTTTTGCTGCTTTTTTGTGTTGATCCAATGCACATAAAGGAAATAAACATGTGTACATTGAGTGTTCATTACTTTGCTTATTCATTATATGCATTGGATTTCATAATACAATTATAAAATTCACTATTAGTTAAACATGCATATTATTGTCCACAACTCAGTACGGGATAGGCTAAGCATTTGGAAACATATGAATGGATATACTGCACTGCTGTCTGAGTATTTAAATTAATGTGGTTAATGTTATGCAAATGAAGTTTATATATTTTTAAAGGGCACCATTTCCATCCATTCATCTTCCAACAAGTTATCCCAGTTATTCCCTTTCGGTTTGCATATATATAAAAGGAAAGATTCCCTGTATTTCCATACCTCAAATGTCATTAGGTTCAAATACTGGGAATCATGTTACTCATTTTGCCAGTACCTCACTATTGTATACAACATCAGGTGTTTTCAGTCATACTCTTTTGAACATTATAGATGAACAATAGAGACAAACAAGCCATTATGAAGGTACACTGAACGTTTCATGAATGCAACATAAAAGCATTATGAAGGTGCAGTTAATGTAAAGCGTTACCAAGGTTTCAGTGAAAAATGAAACAATCCTAAAGACATGATCCCATATGGTTCGGATCCTGTGTAACCCTGTCATATGACATGACATGACAATGGGTGGGTGGGGGTTGGGGGGGAACAGAACCAAGAAGCAGAGTGGGTGAATGAAGAGACATGAGCTGTCAGCAGAGTCTATTTTTAGTAAGTCAGGTGAAAGCGGCTGTGACGTCATGACTGCAGGGATTGCGCAGTTGCAGGTCACTGCCAGTCTGTAAAGCCTGGCGCCTTTAATCCCCAAGCTGCCTCCCGCTGCCTCCTGCATCCACAACAGAGTTTTTTTCGAGTAACAAAACCACAAAACAACAGACTGCGTTATAGCCCCATAAACCAGTATTACTAACATTTTCATTATGCAAAATATGAGTCAACGTGTGTTTGAAAGTCTGTGGTTGTGGAAGGGATTACCCTCTGCACAAGTCACATAGCTGAATATACAAATTACACTGCAATAGTCTTTCTGCCAAATTGAACAAGTCCTGAGTGAAATTCCTGGAGAGATTTAATGTTATTGTTTGAAATTATGTTATTGCTTCAGTTTATTAGCTGAAAAATGTTGTTATGGATGTTATTATTTCATAAAGCAAGGCACAGTATTTGTTAAGCTCTCAATTTTGAAATATAAGTGTTTCGTGGTGGTCTTCTGGGAACACAGTGGTGTGAATGCTGGGAACTCGCTCCTAGTGTTCTAGTGTTCCTAGTGCGGACCCAGGTCAACAAGTTACTCATGACCCACACCTGTTCTTTAACTATTTAAGCATACCTGTCCGATCCCTCAGTGACGTATTGGTTGTTCCCACACAGGATACTGAGTGCTTTCTCTGTGTCCTGACCTTCTGTGCCCCGGATCAAGATTCCTGCCTGCCGATTCTGTTTTTCGTTGGCTGGTTTTCATAATGAATCTTCTGTACTCTGTACCTGGATCTCCAAATATGTCATTACACCTACTTGGAAAGTCACTTATCCCCAAGATGTAAGTTTAAATCGGAGGAATCTGTCAGACTATCCACAAGAAGTAAAAGAGGTTTGGGATGCAACCAGCCACAGTGTACCGTTCTAGTGCCGATACATCATATATTGTGTTTCAGTGATGGCATTACACCAACAGATTAATGTCATTCTTGAAAGAGGGGAACATATAGGGAAGAACATGGTCATGCTGGTTCAAATCCCATGCTTCGCAGAACTGTTGGCCTCTTATGCAAGGCCCTTAACCCTAATTTCTTCAGGGAGTGGCTTACTCAATTATTAAAGCAATTTAGGACCCAGTTCCGTGATGTTTATCCTTATATCATCAACCATCTCCATGACACCATTATTGGACTCTTTTACTGACTCATGTAGAAGCCTCTCACTGTTATCTGTCAGCATCCAGTAGCTACCTGACAGCAAAGAATGTGTAGAGCATGTTGCTTTATAGCCTTCAGTCCGGACACCGGGGCCAAAATAGTACTTCTCTCCATAGGTAGTACAGTGCCACTGTCATTTTCCAGTAGATCCCTGTTCTGATTTCCTGGGGTTGATATCTAAATATTCTTATATTGGTTGGTGCTTTTCTTCAAGGAAAACAGTGTGAAATATATTTGCACATTCAAGCAGGTTAATAAAAATAGGCAGGTGAGGCATGATTGTGTTTGCCAGCATTTTTCATAGTTACAAGATAATGGCACAATCAATCATATCAGCCTCATGTTTAGATAAATAAAGCACCATGTATAGTATAGCTTAATGTTTAAAAATTACTCACATGTTCAAACAAGGGTCAATAACATTAGCAAACATATAGCTAGTCACTTGGGTGGCCAGATTCCAGGCATTAGGTTGGATGGTCTAGATTTTCAGCTCGATTTCCTCCTTCTGGCACATGGTCTGCTTATTTGCTCTTTTCATCATCGATGTAATTTATGAGGAACAACGTATGGCAATTTGGCAAATTAATTATTAATTTCACAGACTATGATAAAATACAATGATTTTATTGCTAATTACAAAGCTTCCACTTAAAAATTAGCCCCATTCACAATTTATGTACATAAATAACCGAACACTCTCAGTACCTTAGATGACTGAATCATTACCAAGTTTAAATATGTCCTGTTAAGGCCGTTTCACACCAAACATGACACAAAAAAATGAAACAAATAATATAGCATTATGCTATTACTTGTATATTAATTAATGACATACTAAGTCTTAGTTACATACTGATCTCATGTTAATTCATCATTAAGGAATCTTGACATTTTATCTCAAGTACAGTACCATATTTGTTCCTAATCAATAAATACAGTGGTACCTCAGTTCTCAAACTCATTAGAACACTAATTTCTTAAAAGTTGAAAAAATGACCTAGAACTCGATCTGAATCTCAGAAGTTGAACCGTGAACGCCGACTTAAGATAATTTGCACACACTGGGAAATGAGTCACGCAGCACGTCTCTCAGCGGAAACAAAGGGTAACGCTTCAGTCTCAGCCTCGTATGCGCTGTGATAGCATCGTGCATGTTTACACTCACTGAATACATATATTTAGACAGTAAAAATACATTTAGACAAGAGTACAAGAGTAATTATTATTATACAATAAAATACATTTAAAAATAAAGATTTCTTATGAATAATTTTAATATCATTAATAATAAACCATTAATACATTTAATTATAATAATATTGTCGTGCTGAAAGGGGACGGAACAGAGACAAAGGCGCAGACATCGGGGCATCTGGGAATATGGGGTTTAATTACAGGTAAGGCAGGCAAAACGCAAGGGACAATACAATGACCGGAATAGGGAAACAAACTGAAACGCGGACGAAATACAGAGGACTAATGACAACAACCAGAAACAGCTGATCACACGGGGATTCCACACGAGGTTAACGAGGGGGTGTGGCACGCGGAAGGAGCGGACGATCGGGGCAGTACACGTTGTTTTATTTTTTAACTTTACATGTTGTTTGGATACATTTATCTTCTTATTTTACAAATTACTGTTTTGATAAATGTGCTTAGATGTGTTTAGTACAGTATACACTCTTCTTGTTTTATCCTGTTCATTTTGTGTTTAAATGTAAAAAAAAAATATTTTGGTGTAATTTTTTGGGGCCGGGAACCAATCAATTGGTTTTCCATTATTTTTTATGGGGAAAATTCGATCAGAAGTCAAACTTTTTAGGATTCGAACCTGAGTTCTGAACGGATTAAGTTTAAATTCTGAGGTACCACTGTATCAATAAATATCAATTTTATATCAATAAATCATTCTATAAACCTTTTTTAAACTCCTGAAGGAACTACACAGTAACTACTTAAGGAAAGAGTAATGAATAACACAAATGAAATACTTATCTCATATTTGTTCATCATTAATGAATCATGAAGCATCTTATCTCAAGTAGCAACTATATTTGTTAATGATTTGTTCATAATTTATACTTATAGTATATAAGTATCATATAATAGTAACTGAGTTATTACTAAGTATCTGTCCCCCGCGTGCAGAGAGAAATTGTGCTTATAAATCAAACACCATGTCAGGAGAATCTGTTGATGAATACTTGAGGGTTTAAGATGGATTTTTTAAAATAATATAATTACACAGCAGTATACACTTTTGCTCTCCTAAATGTGAAAACATGTTATGAGAGATGAAATTCCAAATAGAAGCAGGGTTTTTTGGATACTGTTTGCTCTATTTTATTTTAAATGTATTGTTCAGAGAGCTGGAGTCTGTAAAGTTTAGCCCAATGTTGCTGTATGTATTTAGAACATATAGTGTGGGGCTTCACTAAAATTCAAAAACCACAAGAAACAAGAGGAACCATGAGGGACCAAATAAAAAGGAGATGGGCCATGGAGAACTAACAGGTGCTATACGTGTTATAAATGAGTCTTATTCAGGTTAAGACGACAAACAGCACCTACAAAATCTGAGAACAAGCTGGAGGCATACAGAACTGACATCTACAGTGACCAACAAAGGAATAGGGCAAGGGCAAGCAAATATATACAGGTTTAAGCCATAACAATTAACTAAACACTAGTCATCATCACTAAACACTCTGGGCTCAAGCACTAGGAATGGGATGGCCAGCAACACCTGTGATCAAGTCGAGATGAGTCAGGCTAGGGCAGGGACTGATCCTGACAGCAGCATAAAGATTACTATAAAACTCAGTGCAGTGATTTGGTATTTTATTATCCTGTAAACGCTCAGGTATTACTGCACACTTTTTCATTTATAGCTTTGTTCCAGTAATACCTAATCATTCTATCAATTTCAGCAATTTCACTATGCTTAAAGGTGGCACTAGTAGAGTTTCCAGTATGAGGATTTATGGGTAGATCAGAAAGATGACAAAGGAACATTAATGTAGATAGCCTTAGGGTCAGATAATGGTGATGGTAAAATGTCTGTCAAAATATTTGGATCTTTTAAGATTATTAATTATACAATTATTAATTTATCAATTAATCGATGCTTGACTGGATTCATGATGACTTGTTGCGCCATGTATATTATTTCTGTAGTAGATGGGTATCCCTACAAGTACCAGGTAAGTTAAATCTATGAACAAACATTTTCACTTGAGAACTGGAGAAAGCTGAAGTCCTTGAAGGTCACCCGTCAATGCGATTATCTAACACAGAATAGAAGTCTCCTCCAAAATGTATGGAAGTGTTTGGAAATTTATATAAAAAGTGACGAAGGCGACCTTCTAACCTGTCATTATTGGTATGATTCTCTTCTTGTGAGTTAAAACCATCAACATGAACTGTAATGTACAATAATCAAAGTTTGCATTATCAAGTACAAAGAATATATAATGGCCTTCTTTGTTACAATCAGAAATTAAAACTTTCCCATTAAAATGTTTTTTTTTTTCAGAATACAAACACCAGCTGAGCGTTCCAATGCGTGGGACAACGATACCTCACCTTTCCACTTTGAGCTCCAGAAACTAGCATCTTGCTACATTGAATGAGATTCATATATAAAACAAAAATCATGTAGTTTGCAATATAGAAATATAGCTTTCCATTTTATTTATTAGCCCATTCGAGTTAAAAGAGTTAATAAATAAAAAGTATAAGAGAAACAGAGTGCTAAACCAAATAAATGGCATTGTACCGAGTGAAAACTTACAGTCCCAAGAGTGTATACTTACCAAGGGATGAGAACAGCAAGTCTTTTTTAAGAAGAATGTGAGCATTAGTTACATGTAATCACTACTACCAATACTGGTGAACATAAGGATAAAGCACCATGTGTTCAAAATGGCATAAATCCTCTGGAAAGTTTTAAGAGCACCATTTTACTCTTTCTTCATTTATAATATAAAAAGAAGTAAATAACTTAAAATAGCTGCTTTCAATTATACCCTATTTTGCTCTTACACAGCAATAGTATGTATCTTCAAAATAAAGCATATTAAATAGACATCTTTGCAGCTTTTAACACGAAACATCCTCCTCCTAATTAACTTGCAAGTGCAATTAAGTGTTCATCAAAAAAGGTCAAATACCCCTGTGGAGAAAATAATGGAAAATTAAATGATATTGTAAACTACACCTTGTCTGTATCTCATGCTAAATGTGGCACACCAATCGTGCCTCTATGGTGGGAATATTTCAGTTCCATTCACAAAAGTATCACCGCCAACAAAGAAAGCCAGCTTGTTTTCTTTCGGTGCCTTTTCCACGGAGAGCCACAACCTCTTCCTCCTTTTGCTGTTTTCTGCAGAAAAATCCTCTGCCAGCTTCAAGTTGTTACTCTTGAAAAAAGATGATTTTTTTGCAGAATGCCAATCAGCATTGCAGTAGAGGTGAACTCCTGGATGATGCCTCTGAGTTGGATGTTATCCAGCTTCCTGAGGCCAAGCCAGTGCACCATATCAATGATGTCTGGAAATTTATCCCTGACCTCTGGGAGAAGGGTTTGGCACTTGGACATTCTGTCCTGTTCTTCCTTCTCATCTAAGCCATAGAGTTTTAGAATCCAGCAGTGTGAGTAACTTTTCAGGTAAGAAATCTGTTTGTCTTGTGTGTCAAAGTTTGCTTCACACTTAGTGATCTGTGATTCGATGTGTTCAAATCTATCCATAATAATTTATCTGTACACAAATAGACTCAAATTATTCTTTAACACCTGCAATATGTGTAGTGTTTTCCTTGATTGCTTCTTTCACTTCTGAAATCACACTGAAATTCTCACTAACCATCTTTTCCAAGGCAACCAATCTGTTGTTTATCTGCAAAGAAAGAGTTAAGAGCTGGGAGAGAATGATAGCTGTCCCTGTGTCTTCAACTGCAGGACACTTAGATGGTGTATCAGGAAGAGGGGCCCACAAACATGTGGCTATTCTGTCCTGGCTTGATCCACCAACCTTCCAATAACAAGCACAGAGGCGTACCCTGCTGAGTCACACACTGCCCTTAATATAGTTATATACTAAACAATGTTGAAGTAGAAAATTGCAAAGCTTGCTAAATTTTGTTTCCTGTGACAGAAAAACGTTTTAGCGTAACTTGAGGATTGATGTGACAATTGTATGTTGATATTAACATTGCACAGCATGTAAGCGTAATACTGGGGTCTGCATGTGGGTAGTGCTGTTGGCACCCGGCACTGCTTTGTGTGTGTGGAGTTTGCATGTTCACCCCATGTGTGCATGGGCCACACCAGATTGTGGATTTTCCTGCCACTGTCCAAAAAATGCAGCTTAAACATAGAACGTGGAAACGTGGAAGTGCCTAAATTGACCATATAGCTTGGTCCATAAGTATTTGGACAATGACACAATTTTCATGATTTTAGCTGTGCATATCGCCACAATGAAATTAAGCATTAAAAATGGGATTGAGGTATAGACTTTCAGCTTTAACCCTCTGGGGTCTAGGGGTAGGAAATACACTTTCACTGACTGGGGCATGATCACTCATTTCTTCAAATATCATAAACTTAATTCATGGCAAATAAATTATTTCTTATATATTTGTTTTGCCATTACACTCAT
>JAODLC010000040.1:17485773-17495809 GCA_026781145.1 Hippopotamyrus pictus | reverse complement strand
TTCATGTGTATGAATGAGCCATTGTCACCTGGCCACATCCCTACCCCCCTTTTATGGCGCTGATGGGGATGTATCTGGATCGCGTTTCACCGCTGCGCTGTTAATCAAATTACCATGCAAATGCGATTTGAATACGCGCTAATGCGGCTATTTAGAATGTGAATAGTGATCTTCACTACACTACAATACAGTACACTACAATACTACACGCCCCAATGCAGGTAAAACAAAGTAAGGTGACATGGTTTATTTTTGCCAATTTACCCTAATTAAAAAAACTTTAATAATTTTGACAATGGACGCTTTGAAAAGAAGACGGATTACAGATTTAGCCAACGTTTTTTTCATGATTCTACATTGAGATTTCAGCGAGATATAAACTTAAATAGATGCGAAAAGTACGCAATGTCGGCGACAACATACTTGACCTCAGAGGGTTAAACAGCCTTATTGTCTCCATGCTGAACGCATATAAAATTGAAACCACTGCCAAGCATTAAAACTAAACTTTATAAATTTACTAACTCTGCCACTACATATAACCATTTTAACAAAATAAATGGAACGCAGTTGCCAGGGGTAGTACATTAGGAAGAGAAAGAATATGTACATATTGAGGGACGGAGGTGAGGAGCAGCACCGCTGAACGTTCTGACTCTAAAATAAAGAATCTAGACATGCAGTCAGGTTTACGAAGATTTATAAAAGAGTGGATCATTCTGAAGAGCTCCGTGAATTCAAGCATGGTACTGTCATAGGATGCCACCTTTGCAAGTTGGTTTGTGAAATTTCTTCCCAGCTAGATATTCCACGATAAACTGTAAGTGATATTATTTCAAAGTGGACGCGTTAAGAGAAAACACAGTCAGTGACAAATTGGCAGGCTACTCTGGAGCCGTGGAAACATCTTATGTGGAGTGACAAATCAAGCTTCTCTACCTGGCAGTCTGATGGACGAGTTTGGGCTCAACGGATACCAGGGGAATGTTATCTGCCTAACTGCAAGGTCCAAAAAGACGTGCTTCGGTGAGTTTTGTGTGGAAGAACTTGATTGGCTTGCACACGCGGTCTGACCACAACCCTGTCAAACACCTTTGGGATGAACTAGAAAAGAGATTGCAAGCTAGGCCTTCAAGTCCAACATCAGTAACCTACCTCGCAAATGCTTTTCTGGATGAATGGGCAAAAATTCCCACAGACACACTCCAAAATTTGTGGAAAGGCTTCTCAGAAGAGTGACAGCTATTGTAACTGCAAAGGGGGTGGTGGGAGGGGGCAGCTCCATATTAATGCCTATGTATTTAGGGTTGGATGTCATAAAATTTCTTGTAGATGTAATGGCCAGGGGTCCCAATACTTATCTCCATGTGTATGGTCTGTGGAAGGGGTTCTGGTAATGACACAGGCAGCTGAATTCTGAACAAGCTGAGGTTTGTGGTGGAGTTTATGTGGAAGGGAAGGGGATAGCATTGCTGTAATTAGTGTGAGATACAACCAGAGCATGTAGAAGAATAGCAGTGCTATTAAATTTAAAAGATGGCATAGACAAAACTTTTTAAATCAAAGGTCCACATCAGATTTTTGTAAACAATGTGTAAAGAGTGGTGTTACGGGTCAGATTCTACTATCCAGGATGATACTCAGACTTGTTCCTCTGTCCCTCCAGGTTATAATGAAATTGTCAACTGTAAGGTCTGACTGAAGCAGTTTCTGTACTAGGAAAGTTTGGGAAAATTAGATGAGAGCCAGAATTAGACAGAAAGGGAGGACACTGGAAGAGTACAGTTCAGTTAGGCTTAGTAGACAAAGCCGGGTGTCACCAGTGTAACACTGCAACTGAATACCAGATTTCCTGAGCATATGGCCAAGAGGCAGTTGTTTAATTTTGAGTTAATTTTTCTGATCACAGAATCACAAAATCCTGGATGGACTGTATTGTTTGAAATATAGCCATATGTAAATGCTACACAATGATAGACAACTTCTAAGATATATTAAATGGCTACTGCATATGTGTCCTTGAGATGTTTGAGGATATTTTTGAGGAAAAAGTTGCATGTTTATGTTTTCACAATATATTACAATTTTCTTTGGCGGTATAGATATGTAGGGAATTGATATGTTGAATAAAGGTAACACCTCTCTCTCCAGACTTTACCTTCAGGGTGAATTTGTTTGCTGAGCATCATTGTAAATTTAATTTTTGAATTTATGAAAACTCTTTACAGGTAGAATAAGAGAAGGAAGAGAAGTTATACACTACCATTCAAAAGTTTGGGGTCACTTAGAAATTTCCTTGTGAAAAAAAGTAAGTTTTGTCCATTAAATACATAATAATACTGTGTAGACATTGCTAATGTTGTGAACTACTATCATAGCTGGAAACGGCTGTTTTTAATGCAATATCTACCTAGGTGTACAGAGGCCCATTATCAGCAACAGTTAGTCCTCTGCTCCAGTGGAATGTTGTTTGTCAGTTTATTATTTTAAAAGGTTGATTTTTCATTAGAAAACCTTTCTCCAATTATGTTGGCACAGATTAAAATAAAAGAAGCAATAAAACCGGCTTGCTTTGGACTAGGCGAGTACCTGAAGCATCAGTAATTGTGGGTTCGATTTCAAGCTCAAAATGGACAGAATAAAATAACTTTATACTGATGAGTCTCAGAAGAGTCTTGTTCTGAGAAATGAAGGCTATTCTGTGTGAGAAATTACCAGGAAACTGAAGATCTCATACAATGCTGTGTACTACTCCCTTCACGGAGCAGCACAAACTGACTCTAACCATAACACTGCACAAAATAGTTTTTGCTTCTTGAACACTGTTGGGTGTTCCTTATAGATTTTTGGCATGAAAATCACATCCAAATTTGCCCATCACATACCGTTTCATCTAAATCTTCAGTTTATGTATTTTTCTTATATTTGTGTCCAAATTTTTATTTCATTTAGAGACCTATCAACAATGTTTTGTACAGTCTGGGAATGTAAAATGTACAAAGGCTAGGTTGGAAGCTGTTCTGTGGAAGTTTGCAGCCTGGGCAGCAGGCTATAAAAGTGGCTTGCATACACAGATGCTGCTCATTGGGTTAATAAAGACCTGATAGTGTGTATGTATTGTTTCAGAATATAGTATTGCCTCAGTAGCAATGTAACAAGTAAGCTAGATGCTGTAGGTGTTTGCAGTATGATTAGTATCGGTCGATATGTCTCGTCAGTGTCATAAGATTCTGCTATATTTATGGTGAATATATGCTTGCACCTCAGAGATGCTCAGTGACTACTCTTGTGAAGAAACCATATCATCTGTACCTCGGCTGTTAAATCGATGATCGAGACAAGGAATGGATGCCTCATTTGTTGTGCGACAAGAGCCTGGTTCAGAGGCACTTGAAAGACAATGCCGTTTGCTATCCTGATGATATGACAAGAACAGAAAGACCATGTGACGGACTGTTACTTCTGTTTAATGTATCTGGTTTCTCTGCTAAAAACAAGAAGTCAGTTGAATACCCTAATCTGCCTTTAGCAATGAGACCCATGCCACATGACAACAGTCTTCCAATTCCAAAACCACCAGAGGAATGTACCTTGGAAGAAGCAGATGAAGAAACTGCAATACAGGGAACTGGCAGGGACAATGATCCGGATTTTGAACCATGCTCATCAGGTGATCCACATCTCATAACAGTCAGAATTAAACAATCTGGTCAGAGATTTGGGTCTGTCAAAAGCAAAAGCCAAATTGTTGTGTTAGAGACTGCAGGAATGGTGTTTGCTGTCACCAGGTACAAATATTTCTGCTGACTACTGTTGGACACTGCAACGTGATTCACCTGACATTGAATATGAATAAAAATCAAGAGCAAAACACTTCTAATTATGTTAAACTTAATATCATATGAGAAACATAAACACGATTAAATACATTATTGCCGGTACACAGTTAACTGTCTATTTCTCAGAGTTCCTTAGTGTTGCAGCAAAACCAAAAATATATTTGTTCATAGCCACCAGGTACTTGTCGCAATCAGTAAAAACTTTTCAGGAAGCAGAACTTAAAAAAAAAAAAAAAAAAAAAAAAAAAGTTGTTATAGATCAACTATACAAATTTTCATTTCCGTTTTTCTCAAAAACTGTATGTGCTAGAAAAAAGAAACTGAAGATTTGAGTTCAGCAGTAGAACTTCATTAGGAACACCACTTCTTATTTTGGAAGCAGAAAAAAGTTTAAATTTGTTGCCCAGTGTTGAAGCCCTGGTGCACAACTGAGCGAGAGGATAAATCTATTAGTGTGTGTCGTTTCAGAAGCGGACACCTCATAGATCTTCAACTGGCAGCTTCATTAAGTAGTACCCCCAAAAGACCAGTCTCAGTGTCAACAGTGAAGAGGCAACTCCAGGGTTTCCCCGCCTTCTAGGCAGAATTGCAACAAAAAAGTCACATCTCAGAATGGGAAATATAAATAAAAGACTGAGATGGGCAAATGAACAAAATCACTGCCAAGAGGAAGATTGGGGGGGGAAAGTGCTATGGACATACAAATCTAAGTTTGAGGTGTTTGGATCACAAAGAACGTTTGAGAGATACAGATAAAATGAAAGAATGCTGGAGGAGTGCTTGACAACATCTGTGGTGGAGCTTTCATGAAGGTAAAGTGGCAGATTTATACTGGCTAAAATGGATCTTGAAGGAAGGCTATCACTTCATTTTGCAAGGCCATGCTATACCCTGTGGATGGCACCATGTGCCATGGTCATCCTACAACAGGACAGTGACCCAAACTATGCAAGAACTATTTAGGGAAGAAGCACTCAGCTGGTATTGTGTGTATAATGGAGTGGCCAGCAGTCACTGGATCACAACTTTATTGAGCTGTTATAGGAGCAGCCTGACCAAAAGATACATAAGAGATGCCCATCAAGCCAATCCAACTTGTGGGAGATGCTTCAGGAAGCACTGGAGGAAATCTCATCAGATTACCTCAATAATCTGACATCTTGAATGCCCAAGGTCTACAAGGCTGTAATCGCTCCAAATGGAAGACTTCTTTGATGAAAGCAAAGTTTGAAATTAATTTAATTTCAAAAATTATTTCTAACTTTGTCAATGACCATTTCCTATTTATTTAGCTATATTTCTTATTCAAACTCATTTCATGTATGTTTTCATGGAAAACAAGGAAATTTGTAAGTGACCCCAAATTTTTGAATGGCAGAGTAAGTATTGCTTGTTGATTTCACTCTAATGACACTTTTACGATGTTTTAAGGCTTTGCATGATAATTACCTGACAGGAGATTACAAACGTAGCTCATCTAAGCTGAGGCTCAGCCATTGCTCTGTGGCCGTGTTGACCTGTGTAAATCTCAATGACATAATTTCTAGAAATGGGTGACTGCCTTTGTGCTCTACCCTGATATTTAAAGAATCTGGGATCAATAAATTTCATCTTGTATGTGTTCCAGAGCCCATATCGGACAGTACTTAAAGATACAGCCATTCCCACCATTTTTGACCTGACCAGCCATTTGAACAATCCACACAGCCGACACCGAAAACGAATTAAAGAACTAGTAAGTGTTTAAATTGTTTTTGTTCCTCTGATCTTTTTTCTGCTTATTCGAATGCTTTATTTCTGTGCATTCTAATGGACAAGCATTTTTAGGACTGCTTGTTTATTAAAAGAACTGAATATGATGGACATACATTATTTTTAAACAGACTGAAGAGGAAATCAGGAAGATAAAAGAGAGGCGGTGTAAGTTTTCATCATTTAAATATAAACTATAGTATAAAATGAACACAAGTTGCTTGATTACTCACTCTCTCTCCTCTTCCTCCTCCTCCTCCTCATTATGCCAGTGGAAGATGCTATTGAACAACCACAAATTAGAAATGAAAATGTAACAGGTGAAGATGAGGAAGAGATGAGGAAGACTAATGAGGATGTGCCTCTGTTGACTGCAGAGGAAAAAGAGCTGAGGGATTACCTGAAATCCCTTTTTGAAATTATTATTGTTACTGGAAAGCAGAACATCCCATTAAACTTTCATGTAGAAAACGAAGAGACGAGTGAATGTTTCACACCAAGCAATTTTCAAGCCTTGCTGGAATATCGCATCAATGCAGGGGATGAAGTACTGAGGAAAAGATTTGAAACCACAGCTGTGAATGCCGAGTACTGTCCATTCACCCAGCAGGCACAGATGCTTGAGGTATGTGAAGGATGTGTCCGTGAAGAACTACTCCATGAGGCCAGAGATGGGCGATTCTTCTCAATAGTCACTGGTGATTTGGTCCAGTTTCCTGATGGGCTTTACCTGCCCATATTCCTTCGCTTTGTTGATAGTAACAGCTGCCTCCGTGAGGAATTCATAGAATTTCTGCCTTTTGAAGAGGATGATGAAGTCCTCACTGGGAAGCTGGTAAACCTAATCATTGAGAAGTGGGGTCTAGACATGGAGTGTTGCCGTGGTCAGGCCCATGTTGCCTCTGGGGTATTTGTTAGAAAGATCAAAAGTATTGCAGCTAAACTGATGGAGAAGTATCCCATGGCAATATATACTCCCTGTTCTACTTGTGCCCTCAATGTTTATCTGGCTAACAGTTTGCCCCTGAGTAGAGTGCAAGTTGTTATGTCAACACTGAAAAAGGTAGACTCATTTTTTAGCAAATCACCTTCATTACAAACTGAGTTGGAGCATGCTATTTCTATATTCTACCAGGGCAACAATGAGAAGGCCAATGATCTCAAAGAGGCTTGTCGTCTTAAATGGACAGAGAGACATGATATATTTGATTTGGCAGTAGACTTACTAGAATCAATTTTGCTGTGCATGGACAGTATTCACGACAATGAGGACTGCAGATGGAGTGACCAGTTAGCCAACGATGCGTATATAATCTCTGAAGCTCTGTCAGACTTTGAATTTGTAGTGACATTAGTGGTGCTGAAAAATGCCCTATCCTTCACAAGAGCATTTGGAAAGAACTTGCAAGGAATGACTCTGGATGTGTACTTTGCTGCCAACAGTTTGACAGCTGTATTGCATTCACTGAATGAAGTTTTGGATAACATTGAGGTGTACCATGAGTTCTGGTTTGAAGAAGCAGTTAACCTAGCTGCTGCCATGGAGATTTCAGTGAAGGTTCCCCGACTGTATTTCCGGAAGCAACGTGCAGAAGTCACAGTAGACATCCAGCCAGAGGGCTACTTTAAAGAGCACTTGACCATTCCAGTAGTTGGACATGTCATGCAAGAACTAAAGGAGGTCTTTTCAGAGAATCACTTAAAGGCTCTCAAATGCCTTTCCCTAGTTCCTGCAGTCATGAGGCAGCTGAAGTTCAATACATCTGAAGAGACTAATGCGGACATGTACCGGAATGACCTACCCAACCCAGACACACTCCCTGCAGAGTTACACTGTTGGAGGATCAAATGGAAGCACAGAGGTAAGGAGATAAGCTTGCCTTCCACCATCCAGGAAACACTCCAGCTGTCAGAGGTGAAGTTCTTCCCTAATGTCCATGCCTTTCTTAAAGTCCTGTGCACATTGCCAGTCCTGCGACTGGAAAGTCCCAGGTGTGAGACAGCCCGTAAGCGAATGAATGCCTACCTCGCAGACACACCCATCAACCAAAGGTCCAAGAGCTTGGCACTGCTTAACATCAGTTATGATATTAAGTATGACTTGGACGTAATGGTCGATACTTACAACAAACTGTATCCAGAAAGGGAAACTGAGCTGGAGGTAACAGACAGCTGAACGTGCCTTACACCAGTGTGGAAGACAACAGGTCCCACCTACTATGCTTTATTTTTTTCATTGGTGATTTGGCAAAGCAAGAACTTAATAGATCTGCTGAACAGTGTGTTATAGGAATGGGCTTTGGAATCTTAAAGGTTTTGTTTTGCTTCTCACACAGCTCCAGCTTGTGTATATCCAAGTATACATTCTTTAAATATAAAACTTACTTTCTGGTATTCAGTTTATAATGTTTGTTGCTTAGTTGTTTTTGACCATTTGATCACAGTTTTATCACAGGATGTAAACTGTACAAAACATATGCATTTAACTTATTTCTTAGCTCAAAGATGTTGAACGTGTGATGCAGCACGCTTAAGTTTTGATAGTAGTAATAAATTACTTTGAGTGTTTTGTCATATTGAGATCCTGAATTGTAACATGCACGTAGTTTCATTCTTTTTTTTCCTTTTAGCTTGTCATATCATTTGACAACTAAAACAGCTTTGGTTTATATGTTAATAGTATTATTCCAGGCAGCTGTGCAAAATGATGGAACAAATGTGAAGTTTATATCCTTTATATTTCATTGTTTTAATATCAAGTCAATTAGCTGACAAAAGCACTACCATTTTCTGTCCAGATAATGGAATGAAAGTGTAGGCAGTATCCTGTTTAGGAAACTACTGAATATTTGCTGCCATTACTTAAAAATAACCTGAGAAAAACTGCATCCAGTAACTAACCACATGTGGGTATCATTAGTATTTCAAATATGAAAGATGTATGGAAAAACCTTTGACTGTACCAATAAAAATGTTTGTTGCATGCGTTGTGGAGAATGTTGAAAATGATGGTTTTGCAGAAGTCAGAGAAATCTTTATTATTTGGGTATTTGCATATTAGGTACATATTTTATGGCCGTTAGTACAGTTCTCTGAAGACGATGAAGTGACATGCTCTAGTAAAAGTGGCAAAAATTGAAGGGAACATCTTTTCTGTATTTTAAAAATGAAACCATACTATAAACACATTTTGAATCAATTCAATATTAGGTGGGCTTTTATATTTGTTAAAAATGGACTGAGGCAGTCCATTTTAAAGTTTATTTAAAATGTAAAATAATTATTTTCATATTTAATATTGACAGCAAATAAGTGAAACTGTATGTTTTTTTTACCCTTGTTTATTTTTGTGATAAAGTATAAGACTTTGTTTTGTATAAAGGAAACCCATTTGATATTGTCTTTAAATAAAAGAAAAAACAAAGAAAATAGATTTAACTATTTATTTAGGGTGAAACAGTGGCTCAAAGGTTAGCCCCATAGTCTTGTGCTTACAGCTTATCTTTGGGGATTTGATTTCTGTCCCTGTCTGTGTATACACATTCATCTCATTTTATTTTCACATGATTTTTCTCAAAATACTCATTTCCTCCCCTTATCCAAAAAAAATATCATTTGGTGAACTGTTCTCTAAATTGTCTACAGTGTACGAGTTATTGTCTCTTGTCTTATGCCCAGTGTTTATTGTGATAGGTTCCAGGCTCATTTTAACTGGATAAAATGGATGGATGCACTATGGCACAGTTAGACAATTACTTTCCTGGGCCCAGCTGTTCAAAGAATTTAATCCAGATCAAATTGATCCGGATTTTGAAATCCCTTGTTTTGCTATCCAGGATTCGGCAATCCATTTTACTTTATGCCAGTTTTTCAAAGCAACACTGGACTGGATCACTGTTATCCAAATACAGAATTTTCAGGATTACCAAATCCAGTTTACTAGTGCTTTAAATGAAACCCACACACTGTAAAAAAAAAAAAAAAAAATTGCGAAAACTTAAAAACTCAAGGCAACCCACTGCATTTATGTTTTTAGGTTCTGATGGATAACTTATAATTTCAAGTTTAGGAGAAAAGTTGTTTCAGCTGATGTTTTTGTGTTTACAAAATTAATAATTGTGCTTTTTCTTAACTCATATTTTATTGTTTTTGCAATGTATTTCCTAAAGTTTACACAAGGTATTCGTTTTAGTTTTGGCAACGTATTTCCTAAAGTTTACACAACAAATTTTTTTTTGTTTTGCCAATCAATTTCCTAAAGTTTAGAAAAAGTATCTTTTATAGTTTTCATGAGGTGCTCCCTGTTGTACCAATGAATGTTTACACAGTTGATTTTCAAATAACTTTATTGTGTTCAAACACAACTGCACCACTGACAATGTTGACTTTTGAGATCAGCCATTTTAAACATACTGACAACATTCAGCCACAAATAAAGTCCTTCC
>JAODLC010000040.1:17462841-17473250 GCA_026781145.1 Hippopotamyrus pictus | reverse complement strand
GTCTCGACTCGGTCTCGGCCCTTCAGAGTCTTGGTCTTGTCTTGGTCTCGACACCCTCTGGTCTTGGTCAGGTCTTGGTATCGGATAAGGTGGTCTTGACTACAACACTACCCTTTAGTATATTAGTCTCTGTCTCAGTTCAGTTCCCTAGTGGTTCCTTGTATGTTGTAGGTATGAAATGTTTGATGGTGTTGTTTTGTTATATGTTCTGCCTGCCCCTTGTTGTTCTGACCCTTGTATTTAGTCTTTGTTTTTCCCCATTTTAGTTTTTGACCCCTCGTGGTCTGTTTTTGTTTTATTAGTGTTTCTTGTGTTTTTCTGTTTTCATGAATAAACCCCTACTGTTCCCGTGAGCTGCAAGTGGGTCGTCCACATGTCTGTTCCCCGCCTGCATGATGCCTCGTCCTTGTGTTAAAGCCGCCCAGATCCCTGACAGAACTAGAAACACCAGTAGGCCTAAAGTACCCAGTAAGCCTGGGAATCTTTTACTGTGTCTCCTGATTATGAAGCCCTTTCAATTCTGTGCTTTCCATTTCTTTGCTCTGCTGTCATATTTCTGAAATTTTGACATAACGGCCAGAGAAACTAACTTTGTAAAGCAATGTTGTTAACTGCTCAATTCATCAATTTTTCGTTTGTCCGACTAATGACAACCAATCAATACCAGAATACAAAAATATCACCGATAATTGGCACCTTCGGTAGCACCCTTTAAAAAGGCTGTTACTTAGAGATCATCCAGTCTGTTAAAAAAATATAATTTAAGTAACTGCTACATTTTTTCCAAGGTGGCTAAAAAGGTGCAATAAACAGAAGAAATGGCAGCAGACTAAGTCTTGTATTTTTTTGGATGAATCTTTTCTTTCTTTTTAATTATTATATATCTATCTTTGAACTTCTCTTATTCAGAGTCATGGGGGTGGGTTGCAGCCCATCAAACCGGCACAGATAACATGACTGGGGTACACCATGGATGGAATGCCAGTCCAACAAAGAACACATATACACACACTATGCAATTTAGAGACACCCCACTGCCTAAATGCAGCTAGAGTACCTGGAGGAAGCTCATACAATGTGGGGATCAGCTAATAATTCCACACACGTATAGAACAGAAGCAGCATTTGAAACCAGTACCTTGGTGGTGTGAGGCAGCACTATGTTTCCCTGAGTCACCCTGTCACCATTTTACCAAGACAGTGTCTGCAACCTGACTTTTGTTTCCTGAAGTGGCATGACTTACTGTCCTGGGTTTCAGGTGCCTCCATGAAACTGTCTTTGTAATCCTGTCACTGGGTAAAATGTGATGTGTGGATAGATAAACCATAATCAAAGTTTATTTATGAAATACACAACAGTAAAGCATGCAGCAGTAAATGCAGGCCATGAAATGAATTTCCCTGAGAGCTCCGTATACTTAGATAGGTGATAAGAAAAGAAAAAAAAAAGGTACGTAAATAAAAGTTTTAAAAAAATAAATAGAAATTTGCAAAGTATCCACACTAATAGCATAATCAGCTATTGAGTAGCCTTCCTGTCTGAGGGCAGAAGCTCAGAAGCTGTTATTGAGTCTGTTTGTTCCTGTGCTGAAGTTCCAATACCATTTCCCTAATCATAATGGTAGGAGCAAAAACAGTTTGTGCCTGTGATGGCTGGGGTCTTTGAAGATGGACCTGGTCAGAACATACAGATGCTACAAACACAGCAAGCAGGATTCAAACCCCGCAAATACTATTTATTATTCTCCCAGTTTGTTTCTAATTTGAATTTGAAAAAAAAAAAAAAAAAGTATTTTAAGTGTATTAAAGAAAGCCCCATCACCTAATCCAGGGTAAGCAGGCAGAAGATGGATGGATGGATGGATGGATGGAATAAAGGAAAGTGAATTTATTGTTAAATCAAAATCCTTCAAAATTTCCATTTTACAAATCAGTGAACGCTTTTAAGAAAGCCCCTGTTTGCACTTTCTCTTGCTTTGTAGACTACTGCATAAGGAATCAAGTAATAAAGTTTATCATGTTACCTCATCTTAAACTAAACAAAGACTTGTGTAAATTTGGTTATTTGGCTCATCAATAAAATAAAATAAAAATACAAAGAATTTCTTTTTTTTTTTACATCGCAATGAGTTCGTGATACAGTAAATTCCCGACTGAAAGTTGCACTTCGGAAATACTGTACCTCTGAAAAGTACAGTATAGGCCTAATTGCTCATTGCTAATGATTTTCTTGCTAACACACTTACGTCAGAGTATTTTGATAAAAGAGATCACTGTACTCCAGAGAAAAGTCTAAAATATACAGTATTTTATAGAATACAGTTAACAGAAACTGCTCTTTATTAACATACAAAGTACTGTATATAAGTTCAGTTCAGAATTAGATATGAGGATTTCTTGTTTGATAAATATATTTAAATATCTTGCATAATATGTGTTTACGAAAATAAAATTTCGTACAAACGAAAACAAAATTTGTTCAACAAATGAATGTTCATAGTCATGATATAAGCCTCTACCAGATGGCCAGCCGTAAACACGGCAACCCTCATCCCATCAAAACCTCAGATATAGGTAAAATTTCCAGAGGATTAGCTGAGAAGATAGTCGTTGAGTTTTGGGAAATGGATGTGTTACAAGCATATAGTACGAAACATTTATTTAAATGAGTGCCGGGCTGTACTTTCTGTAAGTGAAGAGTTAAATGTACAGCCTCCACCCACTCCTGCTAAAGGGTGACTGTGACGGAGGCAGGTGCTGATTCGAGTGCGGTGCATCTTCTCGGGATTTCTCGGCAAACGGGTGTGGTCGCCTTCGTTCTTTCTATTGCCATAATAATATAAACAGAGAAATGTCTTATTCGTTTACATGAAAAAGACTACAAGGGGAGTTAAGATTTATTATTTTCTTTTTCTTTTCTACTATTTAATTTTCCCACCGTTTTGTCATTTGTATTATGCATTAATTTCGCAGGTAATTCTTGGAAGATCATCAAGCCGTGGGCAATTCTCCTTTTGCAAGGGCTTTTGGTGGAACTCTTTTGTCTTAGATGAACATTGTTTTTAAATCTCATATCCAAGATTCAAGGAGCCATCTGTTCCTCATTGGACGCATTCGATCGAAATACATTTCGTGCTATTGCTATCGCGGCATATGTGATTTAATACAGTGATTAGATATTTTCAACGGTAATAATGGCCTGGCCCTGCATTACCAGGGCATGTTGCATCAACCGTTTCTGGAGTGAGTTAGACAAAGGTGACATCGCTGTGCCTTTGGTGTTTACAAAATATTCCGATGTGACCGATGAGCAGCATTTCTATGTGCGGCACCAGCGAAAACAGCCGCATCCCCAGTCTCGACTGGCCATAGAAACACAGCCATCCCATAGTAATCGGGTAGGAGTAGCTGGTGCTTCAGCTGCTGCTGATGTTGCGCAATTGTTGAGCTCATCTGTAATGCGCCAGGACTTCAGAGCTTGGAAAGTCCGCCCGGAACGAAGCTGCAAGCCCAAGAACGAGTATCATCCGTCGGATGCCCCTTTCAATAATGAGACGCAGTACCAGAAGGATTTCAAGCCTTGGCCGATTCCGAATAAGCGAGACCACCCTTGGATTCCCAAGCCTAGTGCCAGCAGCTTTGTGGCCAGTGACACAGAGCAAAAGTCTCGGTACGCCGGTCCTGCTGCGTCTGCGGAGGATGCCGGTGGTGTGGAGAAGAGCGAAATTACTGACAAGGTGCAGGAGAAGGAGATTAGAGAGAAAAAAAAGAAGCAAGGGAAGAAGTCAATTGAAAGGGTTAAAGCAGATGGCCTGCAACCTAGGGGTGATCGAGCTGTTGGGAGCAAAGGAAGGGCTGTGGCCGATGCACTGAACAGGCAGATAAAGGAGGAATTCACAACCGGAAGCTCGTATAGGTAGGTCGATGGTCCTATTTCTTCATTTACAGTAAAATAATGTCTGAGTCTCATTATTAATAAATTCTGACAGTATAAAATAGTCCACACGTTTTTTTACTATGCATATTAGCATCGACGTATAAACATAACCGCAGTAAAATAACAACAACCGGCAGTTTTAAGTAAACCATTCGTTTCAAGTAATAAATTGAAATCCAAGTGTCAGTTCTGAGTTAAAAAGTCCATTGACAAGCAGGCTCACTAGGTGCAATTACTTTACTCTAACATAAAACACCAAAGATTTGAATTTGGTATCCTTTTGGGAGTTGATTACTTCAATTGCAATTAATAGGAAACTGAATCAATCAAAAAAAAAAAAAAATCATGACAGGTAATGAAAAGAAAATGTCTGTACAGATATATTTATAATATATCCTGACATTCAAAATCTCTGGGGATCCTGACATTGAAAATTTCTTTAGATATCAGATATCTTCCATTATCATAATCTTTGACACCAAAGTCCTTAAGGATAACGCATAGTTAGGCTTTTAACTCTAGAGGAGCATTGGAAAATGTTTACAGCTGTGTAAATATTTTAGATGACACCTTATGCTTGTGGTTGTTTTATATGATCTCTGTTTCATATGTCTGACATGAACAGCTTTTCAGGAATTATTGGCTCTAAATCCGTCATCAAAAAGCTGTGATTCTTCCATATCTCTTGGCAAATCTAATATTGAATACAACATAGTTATTTATTTAGATATTAGAATTGGAATAATAATCAACAGTAATGTGCATCTTCGAACCACATCCAGAACAAGGTTGCTGGGGAGGCCTGGAGCACAGCAGACAAGGGAGGGGCACAGGCCTGGACTGCAGACTGGTCTCACTCAGACGCTACAGACAGTTCAGAGATGTCATTTCACTTAACTGTTTGACTTTGGGCTGTGGGTGAAAACCCACACAGCCCAGCAAACTGCAGACACACAGAAATATGAAGCAGTATAACCCACTACAGCACCATAACAGTAACATCAGCAATTAATTATTCTGAAAGGTTATGAATCTCAGTCTTGCCCCTTTCCTTTGATGACAGACATTTTGAATGAAATACATTAAATTACAATGGGCTTTACATGGGTTTCAGTAGTGTAGAATCAAATGTACACAGATCAAAAATATTTTTAAAATGTTGATATTGGTGCAAGTTAGCACAAAATCCATGCAAGTAAGCAATGTGCGTCCATACTCTGAATGATTAACATCCTCAGCATTTCTCTCTCATTTTTGCTGCATAACTGGTCAGTCTTATCATGCATTTTGGCCTGGGTCCTATGCTGCCACTCTCATTGCAAACCTAATTTGCATGTATCTTACGTCCCATTCTGAGTTATTCCCTGCCTTGAGCCCATAACTTCTGGGATAGGCTCTGGACCCCCAAGACCCTGCATAGTACAAGCAAGTACAGAAAATGGATGGATGTATGGATGCATGAATCTTGTTTAAAATGAAGCTGGTAGATTTAGCACCTCATACTTCCAGGCTGGTGGCTTTAAATATCGTGATGGAACTGTGTGCTCTGTCTCACGTGATTGCATGGTTCTCAAGTATTCCACTTTTTCTCCAGTCCACAGACCTGTGATTCATGTAAATTGCTGACTTCTATTTGCACTCAGTATTCAGTATATTGGTGTGCAGGAGTGGCCTGTGGTGGCTCATTGGTTAGCACTGTTGCCTTACACTGCCAGAGTGTGTGGGGTTTTCAGGTTTGTGCCATATTGTGTGGGTATACTCTTGTTTCACCTAGTAGTCTAAAGATAGGCAGTTAAACTAGCTGTTGTCTCTAAAATCTTATAGGGTATTATTGTGTATGGTCCCTATGATGGACTGGCGTCCCATCCAGGGTATACCGCAGCCTTCTGTCTATACCCCGCCCCACAACCCAGACTAGGATAATAGGTTTGTATTTGGATAATAGGTTTGTAGATGGAAGGAAGTGTATACTATGGGGAATTTCTTTCTTTATCCAAAGAATAGATCACTATATCACCTTGCCTATAATAGATGGATATTGGTTTAAACTATGTTTTATTAACGTAGTGAAACATATACATTATCATATTGGTCACGTACTCTGTGAAGTTTGGTATTATGGAATTTAGTTTGGCAAGTGACTCTAAGACAATGATACACCATGATGAATAATTTATTCTGCATTAACTATATGTATCCTATGACCCAGTACTGAATGGGCAGATGGATGGATGGATGGATGCATTATATCTTAATTCAAGTCAATGTAAATTGTGGTCCATTTGCAGTCCTGTAAGTAGCAACCCTTATCTGGGCATCACACAAATCTCATGGCACACTACAAAAATGTAATGATTTTTTTTGGAGTCTTGGGAGGATTTCTTAAATAGATTCCAGCTTTCTTATTGTGTATTTTTCTTACATCCATCTCTTTTTTTAAGGAATGAATTCAAAGCATATGCTGACGTGAAGCCAGCGAGGCCGATAAAAGCCAAACCACAGTACGCCCCCCCAATGGAAGAGAAGGCTAGCCTGGAGACCAGCTACAGCGCCACCTTTAGGGGGGAGCAAGTGCAGAACATACCCACTGACAACAAGACACAGGAGCATCGAAGGATACGCAGCTTGTACAGTGAGCCTGGCAAAGAACCCATTAAGGTGGGAGGAATGGTCTATGATCATATTCTCAGTGGCTGAAGATCGGGTCTGCTTACCAAACAAAATCAGTACATAATATAAAGCTCATTTTTGTTTTGTATAGTAGCCTGCAGCAGTCTGCTGAGTATCATGGTCAAAAAGGCCATTAAAACCAGTTACATTGCTTTGCTATTATACTTTGTACACATTATACTTACAGTAGCTCTTTGAATGTATAAATTGTAAATAAACATTTGCAACCCCTTGGATTTTATTTTAAGTTAATCACAGTTTTCAGCTTTAAAGTCATCCCCCTTGCTTCCCCAGGCGGAGAGGCCAAGCACTCCTCATTCTAAACCAACGAAGACAACGACACCAAGCTACAGTAAACCTGTAAAGAAAGGGAAAGAGAAGCAGCTGTCATCGGTACGGAGTGCCAAGAAAAAGGAGAAGGAACCCAAGTCAGCAGCCACAGAGAATGACAAAAAGAAAAGTAAAGAGATGAACAACAAACTTGCTGAAGCTAAAGAGTAATAGTACTGTAGTATCACTCTTGTTTTTTTGATGGGAAAAATGAACATCTTCTCTCTGCCTTCACACTTATTTGCTTCTTAGAGTGTAGATATGACTGTTTTTATACTCATTCTGAATGTGGATGTAGTAGTGTCAGTTTTTCCACATCTATCCCATCATCACTGCATAGCATTTCAGTATTATACTCTAAGCCAGTTATTTGGGTTGCCTTCTGTATTGATAAATTTATGTATTATTAAACCAGAAGTGATCAGGTGTAAGCAAACAGATACCAAGATGCCAGTGGATATTTTAAAGACAGACCTTAAAATATAGAGTTTCTTTTATCTCATATATTATACAAAGTTTAGAAAGTTATAAATTATTTTCATTAATTTTCAATTTAATTTGTACACATATTCAAGGTTTTTAAAAAGTCATAGACAAGCCAAAGACAACTATACTGCCTGTGCAGTTATGCAATTAGTATAATTGTTTATTAGACTTGGACTGAAGAAAGCAAGACTGATTTAGACAAGGTAATTGTACCCAGTATCAGGACAGAGTCATGAAACGCACAAGTACGGATCCAATTGCAGAATTTGTTTTCCAAAATCCAAACTGCTATTGCAAAATCAGGTTAAACATTCATGCAAAAGTAGATCAGGTGTAGAGTTTTGGGGACAATTCAGAATCGTATAACTAGAGAAAAAGTACCCCTGAACTATAGAATTCAAAACCAAATCAAACACACAGCACGTAATTCACAAAAGAGTGACATGACTTTGCACTTAGGTGAGAGTCTCAAGGGTTTAAGTATTTGATTGTTAATTGCCTATACAATCGGGAACAGGAGTGATCCTCCTAGTATTTTGGTGGGGGATTAGTAAGGATTTGAGGACTGGGGTGTTCTGTATGATCAGGGGTTGCATTTTATTTCATGGGCATTTAAGAAGTCTCTGCAGTCTGTAGGCGTGAGATGTCATGTCCAGTCCGTACCACCATTAAAGTCAAGGGGCACTTGAGCACTTGAGCATCGGCACCAAACCTTAAAGACAATATTGCATGAGTACTGCTTGGATACTGGGAATAGTTGACATGAAGCGGTGCCCTTTGTTTTGTTTGCTGTTCATGAAACTCCACAGGAGTCCATTTGATTCAGTCCTGCAGAGTTGCTGTAGAGGCACACCATTCACAATCCTCTCAAGTTATAGATGAAATAGTTTTTATCCCCTGATTTACTGCCGCAGACAAATGTTATAAATTTTAACAGTTCTATTCAAAAGTGCACACATACTGCAGAGGCTATAGACGTGCTATAGGTAAAAAGTCTGGAAGGATAATTCAGAATGCTGTTTCTCTCACAAGTTTGATAGACATTAGGGTTCTTGCTTAGCTGGTTAACATGTCAGATTTAAGATAGCCTGGGCTAGTTGTAACAAAATGAAGATAAAGTTCATTTAAACTGGGGTACCTTAAATCTGACAAGTTATAGATATACGACTGCATACCAGTCTTTCCATTAGTGCAATTTTTCATTATTTTGTCTTTTTGTTTATGGGGTAACTGGGTAGAGGCATAATCCTCTGGCGGAGCTAGGCTAGTCAGAATCATAGCCTTGCTGCTGGCTGCTGATATATTGCCTTTAAAGTTGCCCCATACCCAGCATGCCCAAGAAGATTTGGGGTAGATATTAACTAGATATTTGCAAAACTTTGTTTTTTTACTACAATTTCAGGTATACTTCATTTCCTGACGAATGGTAAAACTGATGTTAACTTCTCCAGTTGTACAACAGTATTACTTTGACCCAAATCTGGGATAGGTTCAGAGGAGGAGGTGTTACATGCCACTTCATTGGTGGGTTTTCTGGATTGCTTGCTTCACTAATTGTCTCCCTTTGGTCCCTTTACATCAGGGAAATTGTATCTAGCTGTGAAGGGAAGCCAATGTCTTATAATTGGAGCACCCTGTCCAATCAGTCCAATCAGTGTTCAGCTGCCCCTATAAAAGCAGTGAAGTCCTTCTTGACAGGTACTGATGTTTGTGTGCCCTTGCTATTTGCGCTGTTTTGGCCTAAGTCCTGTGCTGGGTATTGGCTGCCATTAAGGCTTCGTGTTGTTTGTTGGTTTAGGTGGCTAGCATTCGTGAAGCCTTGTTTCCACACTGCTGAACATTTGGAGTAGTATATTCTTATCGTCTTAAGTAAGGAAAATGACAAGTGGACAATAATATGTAATAACACATTTTTATTTATTTAACTACCAACAGGACAGAAATGCCAGCAGTGATAAAAAAACTGTCTAAATTGTGGTGTGAAATTAAAAATTCAAACAACTGACATTAGACAGCTAACAAATGTATGTGCATAAATAGCTTAAAACTTAAAGTGACATGCAATCAAATGCTGCCTTTGGTTTTGGTTACGTTTAACTAAGTTTGGAGGGAACCTAATTTTTCATACTGTCCAGATATTATAGCATAGTATACGCTATTTTGACAAGATGTTCAGAAGCAAACTATTCTAATATTCTGAAATATTGGTTATAAGAATCACCATTAAAGATTCTCAATCAAATCTAAACAGTCTGCAGTCAACCAGGCAGAGTTCCTTATATCTTCACATTCTGCATTATTTCACTAGTTTCTTGCTGACTAGTTTCAGCCATTCGGCCCAGCTGAATAAATTCACAGAAGATTTTTTTATTCAACATTAAGTGACAAGGGCCATTAGGCAAATGAGAAAACGCATGTTTGATGACTAATAGTAGCCTACAGAAATCTTCAAAAATTCTAACATGGTTTTTTTGCCATTAAATATGTAACTATTTTTGAAATTTTAATTGATTAATGAAGTTCAACCTCCCAGGCCTAATCTGTACAGTTTATTTGCCATGTAATTCTCCCCACTATTAAATCTAATAAGTGTTGAACCTCGTGTGTATGTGGGTTTCCTTCCCTTTTGGTTCTCTTGGTTGACTGGTTGTTATGCCCTGCCTGCCCCTAGACTACTAGGGATGTAACAGGTCATATGACTCCTAGTGTGCTATACTAATTTCCTTTCTTTTGCCCAATATCTGGTTTGTATTGCAGTGGTCAATGGAAGCTGCTATAGGAGGTTTAGGTTTTTTTTTTAATAAAATCATGTCCTACATTGCCTGTCAAAAAAAAAAGTCGTCATTTGAATTTTTCGTTGGACCGCCTTTAGCTTTGATTATGGCGCACATTTGTCATGGCATTGTTTTCACAGGCTTATGCAACATCTCACCCTTTTATTTTCATCCAGATTTGCATTAATTTCTCACCAAGATCCTGTATTGAC
>JAODLC010000040.1:17445671-17455780 GCA_026781145.1 Hippopotamyrus pictus | reverse complement strand
ACCAGGGGCATAAAGCCCCAGGCAACTTAGCTCCTGGGATCATTGGAACATGCAAACCCCTCCACCACGATAAGGTGTCGGCTCCAGGAGAGGGGTTTATTATTAATGATATTAAAATAATTAACAAGAAATCTTTATTTTTAAATGTATTTTATTATATAATAATAATTACTGTTACTATCTATCATTGTCTAAATGTATGTTTACTGTCTAAATATATGTATTCAGCTAGTGTAAACATGCACGATGCTATCACAGCGAATGCTAGGCTGAGACTGAAGCGTTACCCTTTGTTTCCGCTGAGAGACGTGCCGTGTGACTCATTTCCCGGCACGTGGAAGTAGGTCGGCGTTCACGGTTCAACTTCTGAGATTCAGATCGAGTTTTAGGTCATTTTTTTTCGAACTGGTTGGTTCAACTTTTAAGAAATTTTAGTTCTAATGAGTTCGAGAACTGAGGTACCACTGTATATGTAGCATATAGTATATACAGTAGTCCACAAATAGACACGTTATATGCGGGGTATGTGTAATTTTTTCGGATAGGTAGTCTGAGACAAGTGTCTTAGGGGGTCTTGGCATGAAAAAGGTTGGAAACCCCTGATACAGAAATTTTTAAAGTGGAAGGTACAGCAACAAAACCCCTACAGCAAAACACAGCTGAAAATAATCATCTGTGAAGAACAGCAGAACATCTCTCCACAGATTTGTACAACACTGGTATCATCAATGGTCAGGGCCCAGTTGTTCAAAAGTAATCCAATGGGATTTCAGATAAAGCTTTGCTCAGTTGCTCCTGAGCTTTGCTCGGTCGCTGGTCGGGGCCGGGAGGACATTTTCCACTTTTTTTCCCGCTCCAGCAGTAGCCTGCTGTGAGGGGGTTTTTTGTGTTTTTTCAGCCTCCCTAGAGCGACTTCGCTTTAGTTTAGCTAAACGTGGTTCAGCAGGAAGTTAGTCTAAGGTAAGTAATTGTTAATTTGGTTATTTTAAAAGTTTAATTTAAAGGTTGTTATCACTGAAGCTGCCAGATAATTTATAATATAGTTCCGATTTAACGCAAGTGTTAATTTAGTGTTTTAGTGCACTTTATTGTTTTACTTTAATTAGATCAACTAAAAGTTTAAATACTCTATATTAATATACTGGGCTGGGAGTAAAGGACGGGGACATAGTGAGTTAGGTAATTATGGGGCCAGCTCAGTGTTGTGTTTGCAAGATGTTTGCCCTTCTGGATGCTTGCGTCCAGTCGGACTTCGTCTGCGAGCGGTGTAAGTTAGTGGACTCACTCATGGTCCAGGTTCGTGACATAGAGGAGCAGCTGGCTCTCATCCAACATAACAATGAATTAAAGGAGAGAGTTAACATGCCTTTTAGGGAGACTGTGTATGTCAGCGGGGAGGGGGGAGAATGATGAACACGTAGGTCGTAGACGTAGAAAAGGGCGTACACAGTTTACAGAGGCGGAATCACCTGAAGTAACGGTGTCTAACCGCTTTCAGGTGCTTCCAGCTTTAGAGCCGGAAGAGACTGGGGAGGCAGGTGGGCCTGCGTTCATAGTGGGGTACCGCAGGGTTCAATTTTAGGACCAGGAGATTCAAATAAAAAATGAATGGATTGCCACTAATGAAGGGTGTACGGACTTATATTGCAGTTTGAGCTTAGATATGGACTTCTCATTATTGTTTAATTATTCTGACATCTGTTTTTCAAATTAATTGTCTTCAATCTTCTTGGAATACTGTATGGCTACAAGAAAAAAAATGTATTAAATGGAGAGAATTTGTCAATACTTAACATATTAGTCAATTGACAAGGGATGTACTCAGTTTTGTTATATACTGTATATGTTGGCTAATAGGAATACATATACTTTACTATGTTTACCTATGAAGAGAGGGAAAGGGACATAGTGGGAATATGTGTGCGCACCATGGGCATGTGTGTGAGTGGGCATCTACCTGCAACATTTGCTGTGAGTAGTTCATGACGACTGACTATTTGATGAGTTCAGACATCCCATTTAGGGATGCTACTGTTGCTCATACCTCTGGGACTCAGGCTAGAGTCTCCACCCTGGCCCCAAGTGTGGAGTGTATTCAGTTGTCAGTACAGTATATTCTCCCTGTATCATCAAGCTGTTTCCTCTGTGTACACCGGTTTAACGGTTTGGAGTTAAATTGTCTGTAGGTGCGTGCATGAGCTCTGTGATGGGTTGGCACTGCCTTGTGCCCATAGCTTCCATGATATGCTCTGGATTCCCAGACAAGCAGGTACAGAAAATGTATGGATGGATGCATGCATGGAATTGGGGGGAGGGGGCAGATAAGGATCCCAATATAACTGGGGGGATGTTAGGCCAGGCGACTGATGTATCTTCCAGTTCACATCTTCCAACCAATGGTGATGTTCTTCAACTTATGATGAATTTCCACATTGATAAAAAGGACACTTTGAAAGAGGCAGCTCAACTGGCTGTGTTGGTGCAGGAAATTTGGCAACGTGCAAGAATACCAGCAAACAGACTCTGGGATTTGCATATTAATGAAGCTTTATGATGCATACTGTATGCAAAGGCAACCGGACTATTTTCAGCTGTAAATAAGAAAGTATGTATTTTAACTTCTTTCTATGTGCATTTGTTCACAGTTCAAAGTTTGTTGATAAATTAATTTTAATTCGGTATTTTCATTTCATGAATTAAATTAGCAATATTTGAGCAACCTCTAAATGTTCACCAAAAGGCTTACAAATTGGCACAATTAACACTGGCCAGAACTAAATTAGACTTGTGAAGGTATCATGAAATAAATTTTTCTGGACCACAAGTCCCCCCTGCCATCTGCACCCCGGTGTATATGTAACTTTAGCATCAGTTTGCTAGCCACCTAACACTGCGTTTGGTCGGGGGTACAAGGTTTCCTATCAACTGGTTATGGGTGTCACATCTGCAATTACAAAAAAAGCAGACCGTCAGTCAGTATGTGCAGGAGTGCTGCAAGGCTCACAGGAAGCCTGGAGAGCTGAAAGGACCAGGCCTAAAAAAGGGCAGAGTTTTTTTTAAGATAGTATTACTTCTGTTGTTGCATCAAAGCGTTGTGTGAGGGACAGAGTGTGTAAGGAACACTGCATAAACTGCAATGCACTAATAATTATTTCTGTACAGTGTAGATAGTACTTGAAACGATGATGAATTGACTAATGATGTATCTATTATTAGGTGTCATACAGGTGCCATCATAATACTCATAACCTCAATGCTTTTGCTGAAGAACCTGAACACCAGTGTTACTCAGCTCAGCATGATGAGCATCATCATGGTGCAAATTACATAGAAATATGGGAGGGAGAACCATTATTTAAAAAAAAAAAAAAATGCGTATTGTACTGAAAAGTTGTGAACTCATTATATTTGTACAGTGCTGAGTTAGTCATTGACATGGCATAGTGGATAGATGGTATGCTGACACTGCATAACAACTCTTTTATTTTCCAGCTGCTGGAGTCAGGGAGAAATTGAATATCCTGTTTTCAACCAAGGTCTATAACAGGGGTGGCCAATCTTATCCGCAAAGGGCTGGTGTGTATGCGGGTTTTTGCTGCAACTCCCTAATTAGATTACTAATTAGAGGACTGATTGGCTGAAGAGTCCTTGCACCTGGGTTTGAACAGCTGACCTACAGGTTATCCCAAAAACCTTCATACACACCAGCCCTTTGCAGATAAGGTTGGCCACCCCTGGTCTATAATAAGGAGGTGTATGGAGGCACATCAGCTTTCAGGAAAACCTTTGAAAGAGTGAAAGGAAAGCCCTCAAAGCTGATGTTGGTGTCACGTCTGCAGGGGCGGAGCCCGACAGGTGAACCCGTTCCGGTAGTAATCACCTCACACACATAAGGCAGAAACCAACGAACCGACAGTGCGAAGTATTGCGTCCATGTTTCATGACCGTACCGAGCATTTCTCCTGTCTTCCGTCTCCCCGAGCTCCCGTGCCTTACCTGTCCTCCTCTTGTTGGGTCCTTACCTCTCGTCCTTCCCTCCACAGTACCGATCCCGTACCTAACCAGCCTGTCCCGCCAAGCCCGGCTCTTCGTGTCCTCCCTTACCTGTGTGCCTGTGTCCTGTTCCTCTACGTCGGACTGACTTCCCCGGTAACGACCTTCTCGCCTGGCCTTGGACTACGAGCACTGCACGCCCCCCTCCGATCGCTACGACTCCAGTCCTCGTTCCGGGGCATTGCCCCGGATTCCTCGCCCGGTCCGATTCCCCGGACTCGGAACCGAATGGACCTCCTCTCCACAATCGCCCATCCGTGTATTGCCTTTCCTGCTCGCCCTCTATTAAACTCTGATCTTCCCTGCATTCCTGGATCCGGGTCTTTACTCTCTCTCTCCCTTGACAGTTGGCTATCCACACGTTTGCCTGTTTTGATGCTACTAACCTGGCATGGAAACAGGCACAGGCTCTCTGATGGGCTCACAATATCTGTAGCTTGTCAGAAATTTTTTATTGGAGGAAGGTGGCAACTACCAGCTGTCAGATCCAGAAAAACCTTTCACGGGCTGTACAAAGTCACAATCCCAATAAAGCCCCCCCGTACCTTACAGGGAGACGAGATGCTAGGCCACAATGCTACACTTTCACCTTCCATGAGGTGGTCTGCAGCTATTGCCTATAGTTGCTTTAAAAAATAATTGAGTTAACCTAAAATAAATGCGATTACTCATCTTGAATTTTAACAATATAATTTTCAGGCATTTTTAAATAAGTAAGTAAATAAATAAAAAGCCTATCTGTGAGTTTGTTACAATGTATCTGCTACATACAGTGGATGATCTGAGTTGTTTGCCATCAGTTTGTGATTCTTGACATTTGTGTGCTTGGGTTAACATTTGTATTGCATTATTTTTCCATTGATATTTACATACCCATTGATTGATGTAATTCATGTTCTGCAGCAAAGAGTTATTTGTTCCAGCTAATTGTCATGCATGTATTCATGTAAGCTGCATGCATGCCAAAATACTGTTTACAATATTACTTTATAAAAACATAAAAATTTACAAATGAGAGAAGGCCATTCAGTCCATCAAGCTTGTTTGGAAAGAACTCAACTAATTGCTCAGAGTGGTTAAAATCTTATCTAGCTCTGATTTAAGGGAACCCAGGGTTTTAGCTTGCACTACACCAACAGGAAGATTATTCCATACAACTACACGCTGTGTAAAGAAGTGCTTTCTCAAATCCAGCTTAAAATGTTCTCCTGCTAATTTCCACTTATGGCCATGAGTTATTTTAAACTGTTCATAAAACTTTACCCATTTCACTACGCTGCTTGTATTCTGCTTGCTGCAATACATATGCCCTCTCCAGGGGTATTCCAAAAATCAGTGTTTTATAGCCATATAATTTAGGCAAAATGAAAGGATTGTCCAACAGGAATGTCATTTACCTCTCTTGCTTTTTGACTGTTTTCATGTTTGGCTTAAGTTAGCCAGGGAAATTCGGGAAAATCTGCTTCGTGGAATACCCCCTGGTCTGCTAGAAAATCATTGCTGTAGGCATGCGCCAACCCCAACCATCTGAGTTCACGGACAAATGTAATATGCACACAAGAGTTCGCAAGCACTATAAAGTGGGCTTAACCGCGCGCGAAAAAGTAGCATATGAACTAAGCTTTAGTTACACCTCAACATGTATGAAACCTACGAGGACAAGGTGCACGTGACAAGCGTTTTTTTCCTCATTACTTCACCTTTGGTGTCTGATGACGTCAAATTCAAGATGGATGAAATCTCCGCCGCTACACATTCGGTGGAAATCTGAACTGCTGTTGAAACTAGCAGGAAAATCCTGCAGTGTCAAGGTGAGTTAAATAACTTTGGTCGTGAGCAGTTGTCTTAGTCATAATCGTTGCTGTTGATAAGAGGCATCCTGTCTTGACGTAACTGTCGCTTTTCTTTATTTATGTCGGGGCTGAGTATGCGCACAGAATGAACTGTATGATGATCGTACGCATGCGCGCTGGCTACATGTTTTCACACAAGTATTGTATTTACTGAAAGTAAGCGTTTGACTTGACGGGGGCTAGTTACTGCCGGCTGTTGCGTCGCTTTTGGGAGCTTTTTCGAGATTTGCTTTTCCGTCATAATGTGTCGATCTCAATTGTATCTGGTATTTAATGAGAAGGTTCGCGGTTTGAGCACAACTTGCATCAGAGTACTTCGTTTCGTGAAGCCTCTGTGTAGTAGAATACAGTACTCTGGCATTAACGATTTTAATTTAATTTAATTTAATTTAATTTAATTTAATTTAATTTAATTTAATTTAATTTAATTTTGTTCACATATTAACATATCTATGTGAACAAATTTTTAGTCATGTGTTATATTTAATTATTTACTTACATTTATTACGTTGATTTCATATATGTATGAGGTATGAGCAATAATTGGGGCAGAAAAATAACCTACAGTAAGCGTGTTGGTTTGTTTGTGTGTGTGTGTGTGTGTGTTTGTGTTTTTTAGAGAAAACGAGTACACCAACTTAAACTGATTGTTTTATGAACAAACAAATGTATTAATGTATTGCATATTACGTAATTCTTTCAACCTAAATTATTGGACCATATTTCTCACACACTGAAATTAAGATGAAGTCGAACTTCAGGCAGAGTGAATGGGCACCTTCCCATTATATTTAGCTTCTAATTTTACTGTTTGCTTCTAAAGTACACACATTTTTACTAGGTAATTAATTTATTCACTGCTATTCACTGTCCAGGTGCAGCAAAAACTGCAGCTGCAGTAGATCTACATATTTCTGTGGATTTCACATATTCTGAGTGTTTTAGGTGCCATTCATTATTGACAAAGCACACGGATGGTAGTAGCCCATTGCACTGAAAAAAATAATTAGCTGATTTTACTCCAAAATATAGTGCATCGTTTTTGCACCCTTGTTTTAAGTATACTCCACTTTAGGTAACTTTTACTTAAAAAAAAAAAAAAACTGACATTACCAAAGAATATGAATTCAATGTAATGTCTTTACTTAAAAAATATATTTCTCCAGCCAATGAAATTAAGCAGGTTCATTTAGATTTTCTTAATATTCAAAGACAAATTTGAGTAATATTCTGAGTTACTATCATCACCATGACCACTACATAATTACTACTGAGAGTAGCAGGTGAATGTTAGCATGTAAAATAATTTTAAACATCACAACACAAATAAGTCTTCAACTTCAAATCTGTATTATTTATTTTCTGAAAATACAAAATGGCATACAGCCTTTCCTTTAAAAGCCAATGAAATTAATGGTGGAAAAAACACAAACAAATTTTCTCAACAAATAAATGTTGCCTTTCTGGTACATAAGTATGTTTGCAAGTCAAACACAAACTTGCAATGTAGTAAAACCCCCTTAACCACTGCCCACTGAAAACCTCTTAAGTTTTAACTGAAACACATAACAGTATGCTACATTATCTGTTAATAATGTTTATGGCAGTGAGGATGTTTATTTCCCACTGCTGAGTTCCAGTAGAAGTTTTCGGAAGAAAGCTATATATCACATATATCAAGCCAAGAAGGATTACACATGCATTTGGGACACTCCTGCAATCCCCTGTGTCTCCCCAGCTCTAACAGACTGCCATTGGCAGAGCCCCCTTTGATTACAGTCTGCAGTGTGTGGTGTTTCAGGTCATCGGGATTCAGTTTGCCAAAACTACAGAATATTACATGATTTGAAGTGAAAGTCATGTTACAAAAAACTGAGTGGAAAAATTTTGTGATAGCAGTAACTACAGGGTTATTCCATATCAAATCAACCAGTTTTCCATAAATCTTGCATACTTCAGTCTCACAAATTCAGAATAAATTCCATGTGCATCCATGCAGCCTATTCTGTGATGGGAGAGGGGTGTCAGGGTTTTCGATAAACTTCTCAAAATCATTTATCAATAACTAATCCACCTAGCAGGCTCCAGTTTTGCATACTGGTAACTTTATAGTTATTCTATATAACAAAATCAAAATGTTTTATAGACATGACCACTTGGTGAAAGCTGACCTTAAAACGGAAAGAACAATTCCATCTTTGTTTTGAAGCTGGCAAAACCAGAGTGCTTTGTGATTTATTTCTTTCTGTCAAAAATTACTGATTGAAAGGTCAAATATCTGTTTCTGAGGGCTAAACATTGCTAAGCCAAAAATCTAAATAAATTTTAATGGTATACATTGACCATGCAGGGTCATCTGGACCAAATGTATTAATTATATAATGTACTAGTTTGCAAAGTCTGAGCCTGCTTTGTAGTTTAGTTCTTGAACTACGGACTTGTGAAATTTCTTGAGGCCAGATAAAATCACATCTGTAGTGGTAACAGAGGCACTTCCGGATGCAGCTGTACTACACATGACAGGGAAAAGGTGTGGCAGATGTACACTGTACTACACTAACCTGGTAATGTGTGATGAGGTGCTCAACATTTTCAGAGAAGTGTACCATCAAGCCACGAATCTTTACATCTCTACGGTTGTCCACACCAGCATCCTTAATGGAACACAAACAAACACAAAAAGGTTATAGGTTTATCAAATCTGTTTATTTACTAATTATTTAGTAAATACTATTAAATGTTTCATTAGTAAATACTTATTTATTACCTGGTCCAGCAGGATCAGCAAGTCATGCATTTAACGTGCAGCATTTCTTCCCTTGGAGTGGTATAAACTGAGGAGTCTATCTGTGTATTTGTCTAGGTTATAATAGAACTGTGATTCCAAATCAATGGCTGTCAACCTTTTTAATTCTCCTTTCACCTGAAATACAATATTTAATCATTATTAACAAAACTGTCTAATTTAAATAAATATAGAGCCACATGAAGGATACAATCAATATTCACCTGTTTACATTCAATGATATTCAGAAAACAAAATAAAAACCTTTTAAAGCTATTATTAAAATCACTGAAGTTACCTGAGTGATATCAAAAATGGCCTGCCATCTCTGCAACAGGTCGTGTACAGGAGGGCTGTCCTCAACTATTTCCTGTCTGCGGGAGGAAAATGTTCTGGCCATCTTCTCACTAACAGTTTTCCAGTTGTCTCGAACCTTGATGTCACTGAGAAGCTCTATTCTTTCCAAAGTGTGTTTGTTTTCATCAGTTGCACAGCTAATTCTTATGATTAAAATTAAAACATATTAACGATATTCGTGCCAGATGCTGGAAGGTCAATTTAAATGCTATTCAAATCTCAATTCAAGATTACTAAACAATTTGGGGACTATTCTGACTTTATTAATTTTAATGATCCAGGTCGCTGCGAGTTTATGCTACTCTTAAATCCTGCTCCACCCAACATTTTCATCAGTGCACACGCACCTCGCGGTATACACGAGTTGTATCAAATAATGAATTCTAAAAACTGCTCTGACTTTGAATTAGTGAATTTACAGTTACCGTTAAAGCAGATTTTAATTCACAGGCCAGTAGCCCAAGCTACCTTATATTTCCTGCCGAGTCTGCTAGCTGAGCCAACAGCAGTTTTCCTCCCCCGAACTTTCTGTGTCCAGTGTAATCCCAAGTCTTAAAACATTTAGTTAGATGTGCTCCCTTCTAGCGAGTGTCTGCATTTCTCAAATTTATTAGCAGCGTTTTGCACAAAATTTTGAGTATAATAAAAAAATTGGGCTACATATACTCTTTTAATTAAATGCATTTAGGAAAAACGACATTTTAGGCGAAATCTCATTTTAAAGAGTAAAGATTACTATGATCAAGAATCATTTTTTCAGTGTGGTTATTCATCAGCTAGGATTATTGCAAAATTTGATAGGATTACCTTACCATAAATAATTATCCACTTTTAGAAAAAGTCATGGTGTTAACTACAGGGTCATTCCATTTAATTTTAACAAAGCATCAGCATTTTTGATTTTGATGGAATTTGGCATGTGCATTACACCTAGCTACTAGAGCTCAGAAATCTTATTTTCCCTTTAAATTATAGTATTTTTCTACTTTGTGGGTAGCAAAAAAACTATTCAGTGTTTTCTTATGAGCCATAACCTATAACTTTGTACTATTACAGATATA
>JAODLC010000040.1:17432148-17445053 GCA_026781145.1 Hippopotamyrus pictus | reverse complement strand
AAAATAAACATCTTCAGGAAATGTAACTTAAAGACTTTACTCTTGTAGGAATATTTACCTCAGGTAAATATTAATATTGAAATTAAAATTAAAATATTAATGGATAATTATCATATATCCTTATTTTAGGGGATGTTTGTGCTATTTGGAGTCTGTGCTGTGTGTGGAGTCTTTTCTGTCTTCTGAGAAAATTAAGAGCATAAGGCAAATGTTATTCCATATAATTGATCAGAGCAATACATACTTGTATACGTCAATAGTAGGGCTGCCCACTTTGAGGGATTTCTTGAACTGAGGTGGGCATGGTTTAACCTGGAAGTCTGCACTCTTCTTATATATGTTTAATATGTCACACTATGATACAGATATACAATCCATATGTGGCCATAAATGTAATTATCAGTATCTAGTATTTATATGTCAAGTATTCCTCATGTGCATGAGTGACTGGTTTCAGGTATAGATGTGCAGATCGATGCTGAAGTATGTACTACCAATTAAACCCAAAACGTGGCATTATACCATATTACCTTAATATTGCCCAAGCCTGTCAAATTGCATTTTAAAATTAAACAATTCATATTGACCACTAATTTACATTTTGTGGTGGGGGGTGCCCAGCACATCATCAGGGCTGACCTCCCAATCCTGGACAAACCTATTTCCTCTAGCTGACCGAAGAAGAAGGCCACCAACCCACCCAGGTCATTATGTGACCGGCTCCCATCTGGAAAATGGTTCAGGGCAATCAGATCCTGGACAAACAGACATCCAGAGAAACTGCTTCTTCCTCAGAGCTGTGGCTTTCAGCACCCCTTCCCATCCCACAAGGACCGTTGCATATAAAGCTGGACTTGTTCGCGGAGCAGGCGAGCAGGAAAGCAGGCGAAAGTAGCTGGACTGACGGGTAAACGGTGTTTAATTCCAAAATAGGGATCATACGGGGAAGAACGACAACGAACAATACCACACTACAATGACAGATTTCCCAAGACTAACTCAGACGCGGACTAAATACACAGGACAAGTCAAAAGAAACAGGAAACAGGTGATGACAATCAGGGATTAACACGCGGTAACGAGGTGGGCGTGGCACACACGAGGATCGGACGGAGCTGGGCGTGATAGACACCCCTAGAACTTTTTTTTTTTTCGCTACACACTTCCTCGCTTCTTACCACAAGGCACTCATGAATGCTGCTACTTTAAAGTTTACATATTTACAGCGGTGTCAGAAATGGGGGGGTGACGCATCCCCCACAATATCGATTGGTTATATTTAGTGGTGAAACTACCCTAAATAGTAGAATCAAATTAAAATCGTTAATGCGCATTAATACCCTAAATTTTAAATGATGAAATCTTTATTATACAAATTTTATTTTTAACTTTCTTACATCGCATTTTTTCACGATGTGACTATTGTGCATATTGCAATGTCACAATATATAGCCTACCACACCCCTCCCCCCACCCGCCAGATTGAATTTGGTCTTCCCCAATGTGAAATTCCTTCCAGTCCCACTGCATATTTATATTGTACATTTGTTTTCACCTTGTTTATTATGTCATCGTTCTGGCCATTGTCTGCATTTTTTTTTTTTGGATGTTACTCTGTGTTACTCTCTTAATGAATCGATATGCTAAAACTATTGGTCGATATTGGCCAATTGCAGATAAATTGATATTAACATTTATAACGGCCGATAAATGACACAAAAAAAAAGAGATGGAAGATCGACTCTTCAAGCACGTTATGAGTGTGGTGGTTACGCAGTTTGTCCACCAGAGGCCACAGCACAACTCTCCTGTCGGCAATACACGTCTTTGGAATATTCCGTTGACTCTTATTTAATAAAACTTCAATATATTTTGTTGTACTTTCGTTCAAAGTACTATTTATGACAAAAATAGTTTATTTTTAAACTGCATTATGTTATCGTAGTGAGGACATGACACATAATTGTTAAGGAAAATCTTTATGCTTTGTGTTTTCTGGGTTAAAATAAAGAATATTAGCTGATATACACAATATGGACAAAAATATTGGGACACCTGGCCGTTACACCTACAGGAACTTTTATGACATCCGTTTTTTAACCCATGTTATTTAGGAATATATGCATGCACGCACAGCTGTAGGGAGTTCTGGTAGTTCCCTGGCCAGTATAAGCTCTATATCTCTTGAAAAAATTATATATACAGTACTTTTATGACATGCCATTCTAAATCCATAGGCAACAATATGGAGTTGATCCCCCCTTTGCAGCTACAACAGCTGCCACTCTTCTGTGAAGGCTTTCCACAAGATTTTGGAGTCTGTCTGTGGAAATTTTTGCCCATTCATCCAGAAGGCCTGACGTGAAGGTCTGACTTGCAGTCTCCGTTCTAGTTCATCCCAAAGGTGTTTGATGGGGTTGAGGTCAGGACTCTGAGCTGGTCAGTGAAGTTGTTCCACACCAAACTCAACCAACCATGTCTTTATGGGTCTTGCTTTGTGCACTGAGGCACAGTCATGCTGAAACAGAAAAGGGCTTTCTCCCTTCTCCACCAAACTTTAACAATTGATACAGTGCAGTCAAGCAGGTAATATTCTCCTAGCATCTGCCAAACCCAGGCTTGCCCATCAGACTGCCAATTTGTGCCAAATAGAGAAGCATGATTTGTCACTCCACAGAACAGTTTTCCACTGCTCCAGAGTCCAATGCTGCCAAGCTTTTCACTTTATCTGATGCTTGGCATTGCGATTGGTGATGTGGGACTTGCAAGCAGCTGCTCGGCTATGGAAGCCCAATCCAGAGCTTTGGTGACTTTTCGCACTTTGCACCTCAGCACTTTGTGTGGTCTGCCACTTGTTGCTGAGTTTCTGTTGTTCCTAAACACACCACCACTTACAGTTGACTGTGGAATAGCTACCAGGGAAGAAACTTCAGAAACGGACTTATTGCAAAGGTGGCATCTTGTGGAAGTACCATGATTGAATTCACTGAGCTCCTCAGAACCGCCCATTCTTTCAAAAATGTTTGTAAACTTGACTGTATGGCTAGGTGCTTGATTTTAATACACCTGTGGTCTGAATGAAACACCTGAATTCAGTAAGTGGTCTGTCCCAATACTTTTGTCCATATAGTGTATCATTATCTTATTTTTAAATTGTCAGATATCGAAATTGGTATAAAAAAATCCTGTATTGGTCAGACTCTAATTTAAGCTACTGCAGAAGGACTTTCTACTGATGCCTATACTACCTACCTCAGTACAGTAGTGATTACCATCTATTAATGTATGAAACTGCATAATTCAGTTTTTTGCCTGTTAGCATAATGAGGTGGTCTACATGATATATGTAAAGCTACATATGGCTGTACGCTATGGTGTTGGACTACAGGCTACTAAATAAAATACACTGATGTACCAATTTTCATGTCCTATATATCTGAAGGACCGTGATATTCATCTGGGTTGAGACCATCAATAAGTTATGCTAAAACATCTACTCTACTAGGAAACAAACCTTAGCAAGCTTTACAATTTCAATAATTATTTGATATATATATTACAATTTGAACTAGTATGAAACAGAATTATAACTAGTTACAATTGAATTCCTGATATCAGAGAACTGGATTTTCAGCTACTTGAAATTTTATTTCTTATATCAACAGGTGGCATTTTGACTTGTTAAAATTTAATTCCTGAGATCAGATTTTAACTAGCTAAACTTTAAATTACCTTAACCTAAGATATGCAGTAAAACTGGCATATATTGTTGACTGAATGTCAGTACAGGACAGAAAAATACAGCAGTTGGCAAACAATGGTGCCTTGCTCTAGCCCTTATGAATGAACTTGCTAGCCTGCTGGACCGGTGGTATTCTAGTTCATTTCAACAGGTATGCTCAGGCAGTGGCATCTTGTGGAAGACTTCATTAGCTATAAATCAGGCTAGCTACTTTTGTTCCTAAGGACAAAAATATTTTGTAACAGCTAAATGTGTTTTTATAGGCACTGACTGGTAAACTAGACATTGTATATTGTAATGTATATTATCACAACCGTTGCGTTTTTGGCTCCTAGGATTGTGGAGGCCCACAAAACCCTCCACCATGATAAGGTGACGATTCATGGAACCCCTTCAGTTAGAATTAAGCATTGTTTTATTTAATCAGACAAACTACATTTAGGTTGCCATGTTGTGGTGGCCAATTGATTGAAATTGTATGTAGTGTGATGTGTATGAAACAATAGGGACACTATCAATCTGGCAATTTGGGTAACAGACAAACAAAACTTAAGGATCCGCGTATGATAATTATTCATAATAAAGTTTGAGGGGCATGTAAATTGCTGGAGTTTACTAGGAGAGTTATAAATAATAATAATAATAATAATAATAAAACAGGAGAGCACCAGTAGATGGTCATACGGGAAAAACGGGAGTGTTGTCAGGTATGAAGGCATCTTATAATTATGAGATCTTTTTTATTTTTTCTTATGGCAGACTTAAGGCTCCATATCATACAGACAAAATCGATCAGACAAATTAACACTTTGTTCTATGTCTTCTTACTATCAATCCACACATTACTGAGGCCAATTCAGTGTGCATGCAGATTACATGAATGACATATGAACCTAATAAGTGAAGTAGTCCTATGTCTCACAAAATCATTTTATCATATGGATCAATTATTTTTTTAGTTATGTAATTACGAAAATGTGATAAACAGTGCTGGTTCAATATGAATAACACATTTCTTTATTTAAAAATAATTATATTGTTCTTACATTATTTAATAACATTTTGTGGCTCAATGCACTAAAAACTTTGGAGAGGAGTCTAAATTGATGCTTGCTTATGCCTTGTTGTTGTCTTTGTCTGAAATCTGAAAGTGTCTCTCTTCATTTCCCAACAGGCAAAATGGACAGTCTGGTTCACTACATTAATCCGGTGCATATCTCCTCCTTACTAAGTCTGCTCAATGAACAGCGATTGAATGGTCAGCTCTGTGATGTGACAATAATTGTGGGTGACCACAAATTTCAGGCTCACAGGAGTGTTCTTGCTGCAAGCAGTGAGTACTTTCAGACCATCTTTAACAGTGGAAACACTCAAGGACAGTCAGTTGTCCAGCTCGATTTTTGTGACCCGGAAGTCTTTGAAAATGTGTTAAATTATATCTATTCCTCTTCATTGTTTGTGAACAAAGGATATCTGGCTGCAGTTCAAGAGCTGGGCTGTAGTTTGGGAATCCAATTCTTGAATAATATAATGGAAAAGAAGCCTCAGGTTTCTTACATTGTGTCTAAGAAGAAAATGTTTTCCGAGGGCAATGAGTGTAACTTTACTTCAAGAAATGTCATTGCTGGCCAGAATCATAATGATAATCCTGGAAATAGTTTTTCTCATATTGAGGCTATACATCTACATGGGAAAACTCCATCAGAACACACAATAAGAAAGCAGACTGTTCTACCTACTGGAGAATCCAAACAGCTATCTGTATCCTCTTCCATATCTTTAATCGATTTGCAAATACAGCATAGACAGTTACCCTCAGATACTACAAGCCTGAGTGACAATCCACAGCTGACTGACTGCAAAGAAGCAAACAGAAACCAAAAGTTTAGGCAGACTGACAGAGTTGGTTTTCTTTTCAAAACTCCTTTGGCCAAATCATTATCAATAGATAATCCTGTATATACTACTGTATTTCATCTTGATAAAAGAAAGAAAAGAGAATCACCAGAGAAATCCCCTAATATAGAAGCAACCGATCAACTGGGAGATCTTTCTGATGTAATACAAGTCACTGTTGGGGATGATTTGCCTGTTGATGTTAGAGACTTAACAGTGAGCTTTGATGAGCCAAAAGAAATTCCTATGAATGGAGAAGACGAACAAAGAAAGGCAAGATTATGCAGTGAAAGTAGCTCATTAAAAAAACCAAATGGTGTTAATGAACACAGCTTTTCATCAGAAGGCGCTAGGCCTAGCATCACAGCCGACAAAGCAAACAATGACATGCAGCTAAAACGGAACAGAATTTTCAAATGTCGGAATTGTTTAAAGGTGTTCCGGTCCAGCACTGGACTATACCGGCACATAAACATGTTTCACAACCTAGAAAAGCCGTATGCGTGTGACATCTGTAATAAGCGTTTTCACACCAACTTCAAAGTATGGACACATTGCCAGACGCAGCATGGAGTATTGCAAGATCCAGCTCCTACTAGTTCCTACAAAGGCATGGATGACAGATTGTACAGGAAGTCTGCTAGTTTGGTGCAAGAAAGAGAATTAAAGAAAAGACCGTGGGGCCTTAAGTCTGGAAGTCTGCAGTCTCAAATAAATCATAAATATCATCTTAGGTCAAGGTCTATAATCAACACCTGCCCTCAGTGTGGAAATACATACAGGTTATTGTCTCAGTTCAAACGACATTTAATGTTTCACCATTGTGTGAAATCTGAAATCCTGAATGATGTGAAGGAAGAGTTACCCCAGGCAAATGACCATGGTCTTCATTCTCAGAAGGACAAAAACCAAGATGTGAATTCTTATAGTGTCTGCAGTGAGAAATTCTGTGCTAAGTATGAACAGGGAGGGCATGAGCAAAGATGTCAACCATCAAAGTGTCCACATTGTGGCCCTTTTGACTCCTTCAAAAAGAAGAAAACTGAGACCCACTGTGAGTATAAGAACTTGGCCTGCCACGAATGTAAGCGAACTTTCCAGTCCACCTTCAGCTTATGGCAGCACCAAGTAGAGGTTCACAGTCAAAACCTTGAGACCAGAAAGGAACCAGTGTCTGTTTATCACCAGGATCACAACAATGATGCAGCCGGTGGCATGAAAGGTTGTGGTTCTGGAGAAAATGTTGACTTTGATTCTTCTAAGCCAGTGATATTTCTTCCTGAGAGCAGTTCCATCCCAAAAACTGAGTGTTTGCTCTCACTCCAGGAAGAAATAAAGGTGGAGGAGGAGCCGTCTAAGGAAAACATTGACAACAGCTGCAGCCATGGACCAAAGACCCTTGAGTCTAGTCAATGGTCATGTGAAAAATGTGGTAGGCATTTCAGTGGCTGTAAGCAACTGGAGCGTCACCAAGAGCTACTGTGCTACATCAAACCTTTCATTTGTCATATATGCCAGAAATCTTTCAGAACCAATTTCCGTCTCTGGAGCCACATTCAGTCGCACACACCCAATTCTGAGTCAGCATCCAAAAAGAGAAGAAAAGATTTTTCCTCCCATTCCCCATCTCTGCCCCTCCCATCAGAAATTACAGAAAGTGTGTCTGTTGCTATGGGCAGGAAGACGGAGGAAAATGCAGCAGGTGAACTCCTACAGAGTGGCATCTTGTGTGACACTCTGAGCCCTTCTAAGCAGTCCGAACAAGTGAGTAACCATACTCCAGCATCCTCGTCCTCTAAGAGGCAGCACATTTGTAAACTCTGTCGTCGCAATTTCAAGACTGCTTTTAGTCTTTGGAGCCATGAGCAAAGTCATTCCAATCATTGAATGCAGTGCATAGCTTTTTGAAACATCCTGGGTATAACAACTGACTGCCAAATGTGTTTTTTTCCCCAGTGCTGTTGAATACAGTAAAACATTTTGGAATCCAGTGTTGTCAGTAAGAAGAAAATTATAGTGCTTGTTTTCAACCTTGTTTTTGGACTCTGACCAAAGTAAATCATATGTGTTTCTTTACATTCTGTGTAGTATTTGAATTTTGAGATTTAACATAAAACAGATTTACCATGAAACTGGCCACACTGATTTCATGCAGTTGTACAATGAGTTGTTCACAAAAATGTTCATAATTTATGGTACAGTAGACCCCTTTCTGAATTATGAATATGCAATTATTGCACTTTGATATTTAAAACATTAAAATGTCCATTGCTTTTGCACTTGTTTCCCTTAAATAATTAATTCACTAATGTAACATCATTTTCTGAAATGCAGTTAAAGTGGTATTTGATGTTTTTGTTATTTGTGTCTCGTTTATAAATTACGGAAAATAAAGTGCTTTGGACTGAAACCGGTGTGCATGCCCCATCAATTCAAATGATTTCTGCGGAGGCTAAAGACAAAGCAGGGGTAAAGCAGGGGAACAGCTTGGAAAAGATGCCACTCCACCACAGGCTACACATGTACAGGGTTGCCATGGGTCACGGAAATCAGAATCATTTTTATTCGCCAAATACGGAGAAGTACAAGGAATTTCTTTTGGTGCAGGTGGTATGATGACACAAACAAAACACACATACAAATAAACATCTAAAAGTAAAGATACAAGGATTTTTCTTTTTTATTTTTACAGGAGATGTGCAATGCTGAGTCAAGCATGTGGACAATATGGATAGATAGATGGATGGATGGATGATTTGTGGAATATCATGCACTTTTAAAAAGTCTATTCCAGACATGGAAAGTCAGGTGATTGGATTATTTTTTGGCCCAGGGAATTTTGTTTCTTATTATTATGAATTATTTTTCTTAATTATGTTATTTCCCACGTTTCCAATATTGCGTAAGTGGCTGTTATTGGTTACTTAATTTTTTTGATGCCCATTTATTCCCTCCCCACCCATTAACAACTGGCAGTTACTTCAGTCAAGATATGCAGTGTCATGAATCTGCTAACAATAGCAAACATTCCCAGAAAATGTACATTTCAAGAGCTTTGGCTACAAAGTATTGAGAATATGACAGATAAGATAAATGTAAAGTTCATAAAACTTCTGTTGATCTATTAAATATGAGAGGCAGCCCTTTGCAGCCACACAAACAGTAATTGATAGGTCTGCTCAGCACAAAGGTAGCTGGTTTTCCCAATCATTATAGGTCATGGAAATTCAGCATTTTAGTCAGTAAAAGACTTTTTAGTTTATTGAAAGTCACAGAAAAGTCAGGCAATTTGCCGTTTTCACACATGAATTCCAAACATTGTCCAGAGAATCAGGTCTGGACCTTTTCCGGAGTTGCCCTTTCACACACATGGCATGCAACTATTTTCTGTATCCGATACATTCACACCAACTAAAAATACTCCATTTGGTTTGACGAGTGGCGCTTGGATAGAGCATACAGGAGGCAGGGCATAATGCAAAATGTACACTTCAGAAATCACATTGTTTTGTTTACAGCACTGCTGACAGAACTTCCTGAATCTCGTCATCTCTCCAGATATCGATGTTCATTGGAGTCGTCTTTGTTTCTTCTTCACTGTCTTTATCTCCCCTTGTTCGACCTGGGCTGATTGTATTCTTCCATTTTCATGCCAGTAACATGATGGAATCATATGGGCACCAATATACCCACTCACTTGCGGTGAATTCTCCAGCCAGTTTCCTGCTCCATTCGCACAAAGGGGTCAATCAGCAATTACCTGGAGAGCTAGCAAGGTAAAGTCCATCCCTTATGACTGTTTTTGTAGCAGGTTCTTAGTCAGTCAGATTTCTCAGAGCAAATCTGCTTTTATTCTGAAGGATTGTTTTTCTTCCTGCCAGAGTTTTGGCCAGGCTACATGTGTCTTGGTGGTAACCGGATATTGTTTTTCCTTCTTTTGGGAGTAATAAAGGGCTTGAAGAAATTGCCTCTTGGCTTGCATCTTACCACAATTTGGACATTTGCAGTTTAGAAAAACCAGGGGCAGTATGGAGAAAACCTCTCAGAGTAATGTTTCACTCTTAAGTGTGTCAAAATTCTAAGATTGATGTGATTTTGCTCTTACTCTCAGAATTAAGAATAAATGGCATGCATAAAGGTTCTTAAGTGTTAAGACTAGGTCTAAGCTCCTAAATAATTTAAGAAAGCTGGATAAGTATCCTAAACCAGGAGTTGGAAGATGTCAGCACTACACACCGTGACAGAGACCACACACTTTCCAACGAAGAAAGGATGTCATGCAATTATATGATGATAATGAATTGTTGAAAAGATATAGGCATTATTTTTGTGACCTAATAAGAGGTACAATACAACCTACTTCACGTAACAATGCACTAACTGGAGAAATGAAGGTGATAATGACCCTACATTTTTTGACAACCGGGAAAATGCAGCAGTGCTTCACTGATGACTGTGATCCATCGCAGTCCACAGTGAGTAAGTAAATACTACTCTGGTGGCCCTGATGGCACTGAATATAGTGAGGCAGTTCATCGATTTTCCAACAGACATCTAAACCCTACAGCAGTAGCAAGCTGCTGTTATGAGAATTGCAGGCTTCCCTGGCATTGTTGGAGTCATCGTGTGCATAAAAGCTCCATCTGTACATGAAGAAAAATATGGAAACAGAAAAAGATACCACAGTATCATTGTTCAAGTTGTGTTTGTTACTAATTATACAAATTTGGACCTTGTGCCAAAATGGCCAAGGACCATACACGATGCCCACATTCTTTATGAAAGTGGCCTCACTGCCTTATTTGATCAAAATATTGTACTTCCTTGGTGTTATTTCCTGGGTGACTCAGGATACCCATTAAAGTGCTGGTTTCTCACCCCTTAGAAGAAGACCACAAGGGGAACAACAAAATTATAAGTGGTAAGTATAGAAATAGCTGTATAGCAATACATGCAATAAATATCTGACACAAATTTTGTTTAATCACTATTGCAAATGTAGTACACACAAGGCTACAAAACATGTGGTTGAAAGAGGATTCGGACAGTTAAAAAGGCAATTCCTGTCCTTCACGGAAAAATGAGACATCCCCCTCTGTGCAGGTTGCATCACTACAGCTTGTAGTATATTGTGCAACATTTGCAAATCTTCACTGCTGGGTGATGATGACAGTGATGATGACAGTGACAATGTTTCTGATGAGATTAATGATACCACCAATGACATGCAGATTGTTTCAGACAGAGCATCAATAAGAGACTGCTTTGCCAATGTTCATTTTGGTTATGTAAATCTGGCTGTAAATGATGCACCATGCAAATCATTTACACATTCTGTTATTTAGCGCAACACAGCACATGTATTTAGACTGTGTTGTTTAATATTGTGAGTTTTAGAGCATAATATTCATTTTGAATTTCTAACAAGCTTATTTCTAATTTGAGTTTTTTTCTTTGTAGGAACTCAATGTCATCCTCAGGGTCACTTCCTGCACTAACCCTCTGTCATGTGAGGGAGAAGGTTCGACTGGAGGGCAGGGGAAGGCTTCTTGGCACATTTGAGGAGAGGACACATCGAATGAACCGGCATCAACATGATACATCACCTGCACTGCACTGATATGAGGAATAGATAAACCTTACAAATGGAATAAAAGTGTCAAGTCCATTTAATACACATGTTGATTAAAAGTTGCTACTGTTCTTTTATAACATGAGTCATCCCATGGCGTTTATTACATACCATTTTTGAAACTCCTACAGTTTCAGCAGTGCAGGATCTTGGACACCTGCAATGCCACAAATGAATTCATTTGTTGAGCCCAAGATCTCTACTATTTCTGCCATTTCATAGAGAGGTTTACATGGAGGACCCCCCGCCTGTGTGTTAACAAGAGAAACATTAAGGAAACATTAAACTAACAATCATTATAACAAATGTGATGTGAGGTATATAAATAATGAAAGAAACCTGTGGCTTGCATGCTTTCTTTGTAAGCTGCTCTTTCCTTAGGCGAGGTAGATAAACATACCACCTACCTCAGCCAAACACCTAGTATGAGGAAACCCAACATTTATGGAGCATGCAATAGCTTGGCAAGCATTTTTTTTGTATTTGCTTGTAACAGTTGGGCCAAATTTTCCCAGCACTACTTTCTTCTATTTAAGCACCAACTGTGCCAAGAGGACCGTTTCATTTTTTGCCTAGTTTGGATTCCTTTTAGAATCCATTTTTTGAGATTACTTCAGTCTTTGACTGTCAGGGTTAGCACCCGTCTGCCCCAACCTTTTGTGTCTCTTTCCCTTTCGGCCAGCTGGTGTTGCTGGCCACCCTGTCCTCCCTGTGTCTTTCAAGTCCTTAGTGTGTTACTCCTGCTCCTCAGATTGCTGTGTGTTGTTATGGGCTGAGCGTGCGGCTGCTAGTTGTGTGTTCAAGCCCAGTCACCTGTTTTTGTGTTTAGTAAATTTTGTTCCCTAGCGTTTCCTTTGTATTCATTTTTCCTAGTGCCCGAGTTTGTGGTTTCATTCAGTTTTTGGTGTTTGCTTTGTGTCCTTGGTTGTGTTTTACCTGTCCTTGTTGTTTTCCCAGTGTTAGATTCTGTTCCCCAGTTTCTCTCAACTCACTCGAGAACAAAGCAAGGCAGGCACATATGGTGCGTTTGATTATCTCTCCGAAGTCGTAAATTCTGAGGTGTGTGATGTCACGTCTCACCTCTCCCCCATTTGAACTACACATCTTGGAACAAACATGGCTGCCTCCACAAACATGTTGTTGTTGTGTGCTGTTGCTTTATATTTTAGCAGATTTGGAGATCAATAGAACATGCATTAATTAGTCAGCAATTTCATTTTGTGGGAGAGGGCTTGTTTTGAAATTCTGCTATTTGTTGGCTTTCATTAAATACCACAACAAAAATGCTTTTGTCACAATTGCAATCATTACATCCACATCCCCTTACCTCTCCATTTCTAATTGCATTGGAAGATCAATGCACCCCTCCAGGCCAGTCATGTTAGTGTCTACGTGACCAAGCAAGCTGTGCACCACAGGTCCCCCTTAACAAAAGCATGAATATTTTCAGCACTCACTGATCACTGCCAGTAAAACATAAGAAACTTAGAAACGAGAGGAGGCCATTCGGCCCATCAAGCTCGTTTGGGGAGAACTTAACTAATAGCTCAGAACTGTGAAAATCTTATCTAGCTCTGATTTAAAGGAACCCAGGGTTTTAGCTTCCACTACACTAGCAGGAAGACTATTCCATAC
>JAODLC010000040.1:17404750-17418222 GCA_026781145.1 Hippopotamyrus pictus | reverse complement strand
ACGACTAAGGGAATTTGACGACTTACAAGCGGCGATTTACACAAGGAATTTTAAGGAAACATCATTAGGAAAAATCGTGACTTTTGCTTGAGCGTCGACTTGTGCACATTGACGAGTTACAAACCAGCGACTTAGACCAGTTTTACTGTACATTCTATTCCATATGTGGAAGACCCCATACCATTTGTGCACTTAGAATACAGGCCGCAATATTAAATGAAACCAACATACTCACATCACAGTGTTCCCACTGGCACAGAAATCTTTCTGACAGTTCTGGGATCAAGTTGTTGTTGTGCAGATCCTGGGTGCAGCTAGGTAACTCTGGGTGGGACTGTAGCAGCTGTGCTCCAATAAACTTGAGCTTTGCATGGAAGATATGGAAGTGTGCGTGCACAACCAGTTCACTAGGACTCCCCATGGCTAGAAACTGACAGCCATCCCACAGACATGCAAAGTCATCTAAAGGAAGCATTAGAAAACAGCAGTGAAATACTGTAAGTATTAAAACGGGGACACACAGTTTAGCATATAAACCATAACACTCAGAAAACTGAAGGCTATAACTGTATTTATTTAAAGACAATTTTATAAAACAACTCTGAAGCGACTTCTGCTTGGATAACAATATATTTGTTCAATGTTTACAAAAAACAGATTCTTATGAATCTGTTTTACATGTGAAGCAAGTTTTAGGTATACTCTCTCACACACACACACATACACACACATACATACACACATAGGTGTGTGATTTGACAATACTGGATCATGAGCGATTAAAATGCCTTGACAATCTGCATTTACAGAGAGATCATTAATGTCATTCTACAGTGCACATTCTAGCAGTTGCAGTTCTCTGGCTCATACACCTATCGTATATTGTTTTGTCAGCCATATCCATTTTGACAAACCAATAAACCAGTAACAGCAAACAGTAGGTAGTGTTTTGGATTTCTTCTTCTCTCCATTTTGCTCATTTGTCCCAACATGCAGCATATTTAATATTTGGCAATGTAGCAGTATGGATGTAATGAAGGAACTGCTCCCTAAAAAGAGTTGGTATTTTGGAACTTATTTGGATTTTCCAGAACCAGCACGGAGCAAACAACAGTTATTTGAAAAATATGCACATTGGATGACAACATGACAAACCATTTTCACTACCATAAAAGAAAATGCCCAAAAAAGTACTCTGACAGTCAAACAGCGAGGGGAACCCACGTGAGTGCATCAGCCGCTAAACCATGCAGTAATTTGAAAATAGTCTTAAAAATTGACATGAGAAAGAATTGTGGTAAGACTGTGGATCAGGGTCCTGCCTGAAAAAAATCGTCACGATTCGTCAGTGACTCATTTTTGTCATATCGCCAACCCCTAATATATATATATTGTATATACAAATAAGAATATACACATAATACATACTGTAATAGACCTGGGACTGAGTTTCTCCCTCTACTTCATGCTCAACACCACAGCCCCATAAGGTTGTGTCCAGAGCCCTCTGCTTTACTTCCTGTACACATATGACTGTATAGCTGCACACAGCTCCAACACCATCATGAAATGGTATAACTGTTTTCCAGCCAGGATGACATGGTATATCTGGACGAGGCAGAGGAGCTGTCTCTCTGGTGTGAGGCTAACAGTTTGAACCTGAACATCTCTACCAAGGACTTGGCCATGGAGCTCAGGAGGGAGCAGCAGAGGAAGTACACCTCAAGATTTTTCGGACTCAGTGGAGAGAGTTAGCAGCTATAGGTACATCATAGTACACTTCTCTGAGAACCTGACATGGACAACCCACGTATGCACCCTGGTGCAGCAAACTAAGGAGTTACTATTACCTGACGCAGCTGAGGAAATTCAACATCTCTGCACTGCAAAAACCTTGTACAGTGTTACTGTTGGATCTGTGCTTTGTGGAAGAATCTCTGCCTGGTATGGCAGCTGGAGCTCTGAGGACCACAGAGCCCAACAGAGACTGAAACTCTGCACAAAGTGAATCACCAGGACATAATTACCTGCCCTGCAGAACATCTACATTCAGTGATGTAGGTCCAGGGCATTAAGTATAATCGGAGATACTCACTACCCATGCTGTAAACTGTTCCAATGGCTGCGCTCAGGGAAACCCCTCAGGAGCCTTATGGTCAAGACCGAAACGCTGAGAACACACATACACATACACATACAGACACACACACACATTTTGCAATATTTTTCCACCCACCTAACTCTTCCATGGCATCCCCATCTCCCAGGTGCTCCTTTAAATGAAGTGACATGTGGTCGCAGAGCTCCTCCATGGTTCGACCTTTGAAGGTGCAAGCGGCCCATTCACACGCCACCACCAGATCGGATAGGTTTCTTTTCTTTGCCATGGTGATTCAAACCACAAGGGCCATAGAATCATATTAGATTGCTTTCGGCATGTTTAGTTTTTCGACTATGAAACACAAAAAGCATTAACTTAAACACGAATGCATCCAAGACTTCAAAGGCATAAGCATTTTAAACATATTATTAAAATATATGGCTCCATCGCTTAGAATGAGCAATTTACAAACTAAAACCAGAAATTTACACGGTTTAAGCAATCTAGAGGAATACAACGGAGTACCTATCATGCACTCGTGATCGTTTAATCGTACGGCACAGCCTATTCATTTAACTAAGCAACAAACTGACGATTCAGTTTAAACGCTGTTTAATGACGTTCAATTGTAATGTTTAATATTTAACCATTTTCTTAATTGGCGAACGGGTTTTTATAGAGTATACTTCGCATGGTGAGGGCTCTTAGCTTGATATACGTACGGTGTAAACATTTCAAAGACGACTTTCCCGTCATTTTCATTTACTTCCTGTTTCCTCCTTTGGAGATTCGCGGGTCGGTGCCCGATCCATACCCGGAAGCACGATCCGTTCTACACATGCGCAAAAGCACTGAGCTATGTCAGAAAAAAATGACCAAATTCTATTTTCAAATAGAATCAAATTAGTGTTCTTCACTGATAAGGGTGACACTACTACCAATATCCAAGAGTAACTATCTTAAATTTGAGTGCTGTTAACAGTAGTGTTGGAGTGAGTAGTGGGCCCCACAACAGTAAAGTCCGGCCCGAAGGAAGTCGGGTGCGCCAGGTGGGAGGCCCTTGGAGACTGTGGTACCAGAAGGTCTGTGCTGTGGAGAGACTCAGACTACAGCCACCATGGTACATTCACCACAGGTAAAGGCAGGTAGCCTGAACGGCAGTGTGTGATATGAAAAAAAATATATATATATATTTTCAGTGGCCTTGACGTCACATTGATCACTGCATCAGTTTTAGTAAAATCTTTTCACAATCAATATAATTAAAACAAGAGCAGTTGTGCTACCTTATCTGTGCTTTTTATGTTGGCTATCAGCTACGTCACAAAAAGCAAGGGGTAATGTGTAGACATTATCCAAGTGGTTTCAAATCGTCAATAACAAGCATTAATAAGTCTTTAAACAGACTCTCACTTTTTTTATTATTAAACAATAACATATTTATAACAAACCAACACACATGTTAGGGGGTACAAAATGCAGTTGTAAAGACATATTTTGAAGAAAATATATGTTTTTAAAGTTTTAATTGCTATTTTATTCACAGAGGGCCTAAGTGAAATATATAAATGTTCCATGTCTTTCTTGAATGAAAACAAGCTGTCCTATGGAGAAATTTACACTTGAGCATATAATAAACAATGAAAATGACGAGATTTATCAGATATATATGACATCAAAACATTTGATTTTCATTAAGTCAAATAATGTGTCTCCACAAGAAAATAAAATCAACCACAATATTCATAGAGGTAAAATCATGTACATTTTTTCATTTAAAACAAAATAAAATTAAAAAAAAACATTCTTGCTGTGAACTGCCTGTTCTTTCTGTTTAGGTAAACTCGGTGGCGGTTGTCAATTGAAGTTTGTCAACTGTGACATGTATCCAATGGCAAAAGATTCTTGAAACTGTTGACTGATTAATCCCAAAGAGGTAGCCTAAAAATTCCTCAGACAGATTGAGGCGCAGTTTCATCAGTGTAAGGAGAAGTTCCTGAGTAGGCTTGAGGGACTGTTCTGCAGTAGCAGAAAGAACTGATGACACATTGCTGAACAATAACGTGAAAGCCTGTAAACTGGGTAATCCTGTGAACAATTTCATCTTTCTGTCATCAAATTGTGAAGGGTCGAGAATATGACGCTTCAACTCACTTTCTAATTTGTGAACCTTCTCCCTCAGTGATTGGCATTCAGTATTTAAAGATTTAATCTGTTCATGTAAGGAGCTGATGTCATTGTGCGTCTCCTCTGTCTGGACCTCAGTGTCTTGGACTTCTACAGCCTGTACCCCTGCTTGTGATGCAGGACTTTGATGAAGGTTCAGAAGAGCTGTGGCAGCTAGTTCTCTACTTCTGCTGACATGTCTTTTCTTACAAACTTCTTGAGATCGCAGATATTTTTCCAGGTTGTTGAGAGCCAGATTTTGATCAGTGGTGGAGGTGAAACTAAATATACTTGGCACATAGTCAGGGTGTAGAGGATCATCACTCTTTTTTCCTGAAACAAAAAGTTTTACAAGTCATATAATATTAATTTATTTACATGGTTTCATTACTTACAACATTTGACTCGCGTATTCCACGAAGTAGGATTACAAAGGAAGCTAACACTAACCACCCCCCACTTTGTTCGCATAACACGCGGCAAATCATGGATCGTGGATGTTTTTTAAAAAAATGCTGATAAAATCTTAACAGTTACACAGAATAGAAATGAATGATGATAAACATTTAATTGATGAGTAGTCAATACAGAATATAACCTAAGGTATGATTTTACCCAAAAATCCAGCATACCTGACACGAAATGAAAACCGCAAATCCACGTTTCGGAGCCTGGATTCCAGTTGTTTCTGCGCATTGCAGCGATCCATTTGGTTCTCCTTTCTTTATTTTTCGGCAGTCTGTAAAAAGATAGCTCCGATTTCTTGCTATATCGATTTGTACAATCAATCGCACAACAGCTCTTCACCATTTCAAGCGCGTTTTCGTAGCATTCAAGCTAAACACCAATGCTGCCACTCAGTCTTTCTGCCACCCAGCAGGTATTACCGCAGTGACTTCCGCCTACTGTGGTGTAATGTGCATACCCTCCACACCGAAAATCCAGCAGGAATACGCTGTTATTTTTATCATTTACTTGCCAAATTTCATTTTAACGCCGCAACAGAAAAGCTTTTTTTGCAGTTCAGTTTTTTAAATGAACGTGAACTGTATTTTCAACTATTAAACTGTCATCAAACTCTAAAGCTAAAGTTAAAATTTTGAAGATCGATAAACTATAAAATTTACAACAGTGCCTCTTTCCCTGTTGTAGCTGTTCTCCTTTCTTTTTGTTTATTTGTTGTCATTTGTCAATTGTGTTTTCGTCATACTATTTCTTACATTGCAATAAAGAAATAAGAAACAATGAGAATACGTTGTTGTGTTTTGATCACACGCCGTATGATCTGTGCCGCCTGTCGTCTTCTGGTTCCGGTTCATGTATAATATATATGCGCATGCGGGTCTGGCAATCTCCATGTGCGCCTGCGCACATTTACACAGGAGCATGCGCAGTAAGGGTATTCTTGAAGCGGGTTTTGTTTTAGACATTTTGAAAGCAGTTATGTGCTGATGGCTATTATTTATCCTTTGTGTATTACAGCAAGTGTCGTGACCGTATGAAAACACATCGAATGCACGAAAACAGGCCAGTCCAATTAAGTTTTTATTTTCAGCGGTAAAGTCGATATTCATCTTCATAAACTTCATCTTAAAATTCTGTTGTATTACTGAACATCAGCTAGCAGCTAAACACTGCTTATTTGAATTAAACTTGTTGGATAATAATGCTTCATAACACATAACATAATACATTTTTTTTATTTAAGCAACATACTAATTTAAACGTCAGACGGTTTTTGTTAATTACTGGTTTCGAAAATCTGGAGGAATTATAATCGGGATAGGTTTGTAACTGTTGTACCTTAATGGAAACGATAGCGTAATTTTTATATGAAAAAGGAACCTCTCTCATATTCATAGAATTCAGCTGTGGAGATGTCTGTTGTGACATTAAATCTCGGGCAGTGTGGAAACCAGGTTGGCCAGGAACTGCTGAACGTCGTAAGCAACGATGCCTTTAATGCTCAGAAAAACTGCCCTGGAGTACAGGGGAAGACCTATTATGCTTGCGCCCTGGACCGATTCTTCCGGGAGGAGCAGACCGGAGGTATTTTTTGCGATAACAGTCACGGATTTGTTAAAAAGAAAATTAATAAATTAATAATAAAATTATGAACTACTATCCAATCAATCAAAGCCAAATGTTTTAATATTTTTAATACCTTTTTACCCGGGAAGGGTTATATGGTGGCAGAATGCGAAACGCATCTGACCCCATCTCCCTTACAGAGGCCATAAACTAGCTCATTCTGATGAAACCCCGCACATTTCTAAGCCAAGTGGGAGGTGTAGTCTGTCTAGCATATCCTGCGTCTGTAAGTGGAACATGCCCAGAATGGCTTCCTTGGCAGCTGAGTAGGTGGCATCGTCTGAAACTGAAGTGGCAGTAAAGAAATGAACAGGGCCCCATTTCTGGATAATGGTGACTCTTACCGTCTTACCAAGACTCTAAAGATATATCTTACGAAAGGTATTTGTTTTCCTACGTGTGTTTCCCGAACAATCTCTTAAGAGACTGCTTAAGTGAGAGCTTCTTAATTGCGACCTTAATAGGCGCCAGAACACCTGATTGGTTGACATCGATGGCTTGAGAATTGATTATTCTTTCCATGCAGCGACTGGTTGACTGCCGTATGAGAGAAAGTGGTATTCTTTATAAGTATAACACTGCAGGACTTCTTTAAAATAACCTCATTAATCAGAACTGGCGAGAAGCTAAAAATAAAATACAGAATTAACAAATTGAATCATCCAACCATAAATGTGATTTTTGCAGATTGGGTGCACAAACCTGCCTCCCCAGATTGTAGTATCACCAGTTTATTTGTATTTATTTTGTAAAACACATGTGTGCACCAATATGTGTGTATGTCACTCAAAGTGGGACGAGCAGTCCAACACATTTATTAAACATAATGATATGCCAAATTTATGTATATGTACAGATTACTTACTTTTGGCATCACAATACACCTCTCATTAAAATTGTAGGCATGTTATTAATCTGTTTACCAAATTGTGAGCATTAGTAAAAGCCTGTATTGTACTGAAAAGCTGGCACCCGGATAAATGTTTATGCCCTTCACCTAATGCCCTGGTGATTATTGTGTGCACCATGTAATTATGATGTGATATTGTGCAGCCCTAGAACAGACTGACCAGTGAACTGTGAGTTTCATCCAGTGTAGCTTAAGCCTCATGGTCATGGAGCTAATTGTCTTCAAGACTGTAGACCCCAATCTGATCCATTTGTTAATCTTAGTCTCTAAAGGCTTAGTCTCACAGTGGTGTCACCTCTAGCCTTCCATAGGAGATGTTCTTCCATCCATGTAATACCCTGTCCATGCAAGTCACTAACAGGAGTGGGGACAAGGCACACCATAACTGGAGGTCAGCACTCACCCTAAATGACTTTGTGTGCCCTCTCCAGAAGAGAATTTCTTTGATTCACCCCTCCAGCTAAGTCTGAGGGTAGTGTTTCCTGGTGAACACTTGCAGGGCCATCCATGTAACCTGGTTGGAGAAAATCCGAAATGGCAACATAGAGCTGTTATGTGGGCTCACTACTACCAAAATGAAAGGTAGAGTTCAGGTGTAGTGCCATATGAGCAAAAAGGACTTGGATGAATCAAAGCCACATGGACAACACAGCTCAGACTGGTGATCTAGGTGATATATGGCAATGGGTGTGTATAAACTCATTCTTTCATTCTGCTGGTTCATACTCAGTCACACAATGTGTGTTTTATTTTTTGACACAGAACTTGCTGCACGGGCAGTCCTTATTGACATGGAACCCAAAGTTATTAATCATGCTATTGCAACAGCAACAAAATCTGACATGTGGAAGTATGGTGATGGGTCTTACTTCTGTGAAAAACAAGGCTCAGGAAACAACTGGGCCAAAGGGTAAGGATGTCATCAGGTAGTTATTCATCCATTGATCATCCATACCTGTTATCAATGAAATGATGTTTTTTTGACTGCGGGAAGAACCCAGAGTTCCCAGAAATCTACATAAACATGGTAAGAACATGCAAATTCAGAGAACACACAGCTGGTAATGGGCATAATTGCCACAGCCTTCAAGGTATGAGGCCATAGTCAAACCAGTGAGCTACCGTGACACCTTGGCTTTGTTATATTCTAAATCAACAGGTATTTCAGTTTCATAGGAGAGTATCACATGTACTGTTTCCGAAGGTGTTCTGTAATCTACTGACCTGCTGTGGTCATAGTATACTTCATCCTACTACTGTTGGCCAGTTAAATATTTTCTTCTATAGCCAGTCTTAAGAACTTTGAAGTGTATACATTTCCACCATAACAGAGCAGTAAACATTGGCATTGTATTTTTATATTGCGCATTGGCACTGTTTCTTACAGGTTCTGTGTTCACGGGCCCCAGCATGAGGAGGCTGTGGTGGAGCTGATCCAGAGAGAGGTGGAGCGCTGTGACAGGCTGGCAGGCATTCTGACCATGATGAGTGTAGCTGGAGGCACTGGCTCTGGCATGGGCACTTATATCACCCAATGTCTCCGAGACATGTACCCACATTCCTTTATCCTCAATCACCTGACCTGGCCCTATAGTACTGGTGAGGTAAGGAGCAATAGGCTATTAGAAGGCCCATTCAGTATAAAAACATGCAATACTCATAATGTGACATTAGAGAAATAGGAACTCCAGACTGAATTAAGAAAAATTTGTATATGTGTGTGTGTGTATACAGCTGCAGAAAAAAATGAAGAGAACACTCTATATTTTTAAACAAATCTGCATTTTTAAATCCTGGTTTCATGGTGGTTCTGCTGGCAGAAGGCTCCGCTGAGCAGCAGGTTGCTTCCAGGTTCAAAATTTCTAAGACAGCAGTACACAAGAATAAGGTGAAGCAGGAGACACTGGGAATGACCAGAACCCAGCAAGCTAGAGGGTGGAAGCGACATTCTAATGCCAGAGATGACCGTTAATTTATTCTCATTAATTGTAGGATGACATCAAGTGACCTTCAAAAGGAATAGGAAACATTAAGTGGAGGTGTGTGGTTGCACTGATAGGACAGTTCATATCAGGCTCCTAGATGCAGGACTGAAGCCGTATAAAGCGAGGAAGAAGCCCTTCATTAATTAGAAACAGAGAAGAAACAAGCTGCAGTTTGCAAAAAAAAAAATAAAAAATACATATTATTCACAAACGCACACCCAGAAGTTGAGAAGTGAAAAAAATTGTCCTTTGGTCTCTTAATTTTTTTCCATGGCTGTGTGTATATATTCAGCAGGCAAAACAAATAGTTTTGAAATTTATTATTGAATATGCAAACACAAAGACAGTTAAGAACAGATCTAAACCAAGGGCAATGCATCTGTAGACGCATTAATACAAAACTTAACAGATGCTTATTGGCATATTGTCAACATATATATGTGGGGGCGCTTTTCCATCACACCAAGTACCATACTTTTGATGCGGTAATTTCGGTACTTTCCCTTTTTCATTGACTTGAGCCCAAGATCCTGCCCAATTGCCACCCATAAATAATCAATGCCAATGAACTGCATGCTCATATAATATGCAAATAGAGCCTTTCTGGTTGCAAAGGCAGATGATAGCAGCTGTAAATAAAAGCCAAAAAAGAGGAATTTTAAAGTGTGTAGTAGGACCACGACAAAATGTTATATTTCTGGGTCTAATCACATTTATCTCAAACAAGAAAATGTTTAGAAGTACATTTTCTATCGACTTATATATTATATATGTATATATTGCACAGCTGTTTTAGCACTTTTGCACTATTTAGCTTTTCAGATTACATATCAAACTGCATTTCATATTTTGACCTTTATTATCATTGCATAATCTTAAAAAGTGTGTTCAATGGCAATACATTGCTGCTGTACTACAACAAATTCCGTCACCTCTACAAAAATGCCCCACTCAAAAAACTGATCTGAACATAGAGAGAAAGATTCGCTGTGTGCAGGGCCAGTGTGACTGTAGCTGTCAGAGACAAACCCACATCTTTGCCCTCAGACTTAAACGTAAAGGATTGCACTGTTATGCGGTGTTGCGTTAGAGCAGTTAGGAGATGCTAATGTGATATGTGAAACTCAAAATGAAAAAATCATGTCAATGTCATGTCGGCATCACAGATAACTTATGTATTAATAAAATGAAATGGCTTTCGGTTTACAAAAGTAGTTTATCACTCATTTCATTGTCTACATCTACTGCTGTGCACTGTACTGTTCATAGCCCAAGAAACCTTCTGTCTGATTTGGTGCTGAGAAAGACACTCTTTCCCTAGAATAAAAATTTTACCTCTCACACTTTCACCCAGTTTTAATGCCATGTTTCACACTCTCACAGTGCTATTTAATAAGCAGTGTTCTGCAGAAAATTTAAGACACATTCATATTTATAATCGGTAAACAATGGCTACAAGTATGATTTACTTGAACAAGCCTCTGATGTGTAGATTAAATCTACCTGAATGGCACCTGAATGTGTGTTTTAATGGAAGAGATCAAAATCAAGGAGATTTTGACCGTTTGTTTAACTTGGTCAGTCCTACAAATTTGCTTAAATTTGTTTGACGACCTAGAAATAGTGCAGATTTTAAATATTTCTTCATTCTGCTGCATGCCATAACTTGTTTGTACATGGTTCTGATTATTTCCAGGTTTACATTAAAGTATTTTTGATATGGTGTCAGGCTTTTAGACCCCACTGTGTATTTGAGCTGTCATGATTACTTGATGAAACGCTATTGCTCGATTTTTAAAAAAACATTGATGAAAATTTGCTTTCTCAATTACTCAGCAATATGGTGGGAGGAATATGGAGCATAGCAGATGAGGGCCTAAATCAGGGGTTTTCAACTCTGGTCCTGGAGAGCTACTATCCAGTAGGTTTTCTATCCTACCTGGCTTCTGATGAGCCACACCTGTTCTCAGGTAAATACCAGAGAACTAATGTAGAAGCGAAGTAGGATAGAAAACCTACCCCTGGCCTAAATAATGAGTGAAAGCCTCAGTTCGGTAGAAAAACTTCACACTAAAAGTAAAAGAGAAAGAAGGTATTATCATGATTAACCACAGCCTATTATTGTGATTTACTGGATCAATTCTTTTAATCGATTGATACCACTGATTTTTCAAAATGTGTTGTACACAGGTGTCAGACTCCAGTCCTGGGGGGCCGGAGCCCTGCACATTTTTGGGTTTCCCCTTGTTTAACACACCTGATTCAACTTCTTGTGCTAATTACCACATAGCTGTTGAGCTGAATCATTTGTGGTGGGACAGGGAAAGAACTAAGCTACACAGGGCTGCAGCCCCCCAGGACTGCAGTTTGACACCCCTGGTGTAGTATATTTAGGGCTTGGCATCTTTCAAAATTTTTCGATACCAGTTTCCAAAGGACACTTTGATTATGATATTGGTTCCCAAACAATTCTTTTTTCAATACCAATATGTTTTTAAATCAATTTCAACCACAACAAAAATACATTAAACATTAGAGCACAAATCTTTTATTTGAGCAAGTTGTTTTGTTAGTTATTGGTTTGTCACTGGGGGGATCGATCGCGATCCTAACGGGACACAGCCCTTTATTTCTATTTTACTTATACAATCTGCGATGTGTTTATAAATTAAAATCAGGCCAGCAGATTGACCTTTTGTTTTCCACAGAATGAAAAATAGTGTAATGTTATGTCGCATGTTTCACTGGTTGGCACTGGCCATATACTGTATGGAGACACAAGCAAAAGCTATTCAATTTTATTGAGGTACAAATATATTCCATCTACTCTGTCTCTTTTTCTGCACGTTTAACTTCCATGTTTGACGCAATCACCAAGTTTATCGCTGTAAGGGCTTCCACAATAGTGCTTCTGAGGAACTGCAATCGGATCGATGATCTTGCTTACACACACATGCATACACATACACATCAATTCTTGGTCTCTATGGGTGTTTCATGTGATATACAATGATTTGGTCGGCCACTATATGAGAAGCATATTTGCAAATTGTACTGGTGCGCCTAGTTATAAAATTTAGTTGCACTTTCCTCAAAAATGGTCACAAAATGCAACTAAATGATCACAGTCTGGAACTGTCTAGAGCCATACTTTTGATTTCTTACAATCCTTTTTTTTTTTTTTTTAACACTACACGATGAACAAAAACATCACACACACAATCCAGTTCACAAGTTTGTCTCTGGGCAAATGTTTTTCATTCCATCCTTTATAATGTGTTTGTGAAACATTACGTTAGATAGCCAGCCAGCAGCAACTTTTGATCTTTACACAAGTATGCTGCAATGCTTATTAGCTCACAGACGTTGAAATACACTGGGTATCAAAACTTGGCATCGAAAGGTAATTTTTTTCGACCCTCGATAGGATCGGAGCATTTCGGTCATTACCACAAAATTACCAAAGTTCGGTACCCAGCCCTAGGCATATTGTGTGGGTGACAAACGGGAATTGATTAAATTTTAAAACAGATCTCCACAAAATTGAGGGCAGCAACACGTATTGATTAAAAAGGTATGGTTTCAGACATTTGATTCCATTAGCATGATAACACAAAAATTATTTGGCTGATCTTCAACCTTTGCAGACGTGTTGTAAGGTTGAAAGTCTGGAACTAGTCAAACTTTGAGACAAATTGCACCAAATAATGATAGCAAAGAGAAGGATGAGATTAGAGGCTTACCCTTGTGAACAGATTCAATCTGTTGTTATTACTGTATTTACTCAGTTTGATCTTTGATGGATCTTCTTACCACTTAAAAACATTATGTGGATGTACATTTCATCAGATACAAAACTGTAACTGCAGTGACAGAGGGCAGCAAAACTGGAATTCCAAGACAGGGTGGCTGAGAGTGAGCCTTCAGCCGCCATCTTGTGAACACAGCCATCTGTCATCTAAAATTATTCCGTGGATCTTTTTGCAAACTTCGCAAGAAAATTGTATAGGTCACTGATTCTAAAAGTGTGGGCCATGAGGTGATTTTCTGAATACATATATATTTACAGTTCTGTCTGTGGTAGTCTCGTAGCCAATCGGTGAAATGTTTTTTGAAGAGGTGTGGAGAGTGTATAAGGTATGTAATAATAAGAACATAAGAAATTTACAAACGAGAGGAGGCCATTCGGCCCATCAAGCTCGTTTGGGGAGAACTTAAC
>JAODLC010000040.1:17371577-17389332 GCA_026781145.1 Hippopotamyrus pictus | reverse complement strand
TCGTATTAGTTGGTTTTGATTTATTGGGGGGGCTACAACCCCCCCATCCCCCCCGTAATTTACGCCCATGCTGGTAGCACCATCCCAGGCAGGCATTCTGGAAGGCAGCCTTCAGAGATGTCTGAACCACCTCAGCTGACTTGTTCTGATGCAGTGTAGCAGCGTTTCTACTTTTTGATTCACTTCCTGATGTCCAACTCCTCACCCTATTTCTAAAACTGATCCCAGACTCCCTGCAGAGGAAGCTAATTTCCATCTCTGGTATCTGTGATCCAAAACTTTCACTCACTACCCCGAGCTTGTGACTGTGAGTGAAGATAGGAACACAGACTGACTGGTAATTCAGTAGGTTCACCTTCAGCTCAGCTCTCTCTTCACCACAACAGACCATTATATGTCCACATCACTCCTGCTCCATTTTTTCCTTACTCCTAAACAATACCCCAAGATACTTGAATTGCTCCACTTGGGGCTGTAAAAGCCAATCTATTCTCCACTGTTCCGCATACGCTTTCAGTTGTGGACAATGGGACGGGATGTAAATTTCGGCTGCAGACGGCTGCAGTCGGTGTGTGTGCAACATAGACTTTTATGTCCAGTGGAAACCTTGTGTATCAGTGTTCATTAACTGCACAGGTGCGTGATAATTAATTAGATTCCCCAGTTGGTGGCTGCATGGACTTTCACAGATCAGCGGTTAATGACAAAAGAGTAGAGGAAGAATAGTTATTGTTGTTGTAGTAGTTATGGTGAGCACCAAATGGGTAAGGGGGGTTGCAGTCCTGACAAATTTATTGTAATGATTTCAAACTTTCATACTGTGGTGTGCCTAATTACCACAAATACCACCCAAGCCTTGACTAATAACTTTAAAACTGTTCATAAAAGTTTACCTGTTTCACTACACTGCTTTTATTTGTGTTTTTTGCAATACATCTGCCCTCTCCTGGTCTGATGGAATATCACTGCTGTGTGTATGCACTCACTATGAACATGCGCATCCGCTGCCAAACGTAGCATGAACACAAGTTGCCATGCGCATGACTGCCCGCAGCCCAAAAGGACATGAAAGCCCACGTGGAAAAATATGAACTAGGCTTAACTCATCAACCACCAAAAGAGTGCAATACACCCTTTTCCAGCTGAGAACGATGGCCTCAGACTTGGAGGTGCTGATCCTCATCCTGGCCCTTTCACACATGGCTGCAAACTGCCCCATGCACACTGGAGGTCACAGGTTGATGAAGCCAATGGGTCCACTTCATCTGCAACAAGCAAAGATGTGATCCCAAGGTCACCAAACTGGACACCCTCCACCCCTTGGTTGCACCTAGAACTTCTGTGCATAAAAAAATATGAACATAATTGATGACAAATGGCAGTCCTGGGAGAATCCAGCACCCACTGTGAATAAGCCTGACTTACTGCCAGCAATGCAAACCAAGCTCTTGCTTAAGTTACACAGGGACCTGATGAGCCGTATCAGCAGTTGTGGCACACCCCATAGGACCTCTGAGGGAAATGGTTGTATGCCTTTTTCAAGTCCAGAAAACACATGTAGACTGGTTGGGAAAACTCTGTTAAGCCGTCCAGTATCCCTACGAGGGTAAACCACCAGGCAATGTTGAAGAGGCATGTCAGCAAAGAATGCTCAATCACATCAAGAGCCTTTAGGAACTCAGAGCAAATCTCATCCACCCCCGGAGCCATACTACTGAAGAGTTTTTTGACTACTTCAGTGACCTCAGCCCAAGTGATGGGCAAGCCCTCCTCTGAGTCATGAGACTGTACTTCCTCCAAGGAAGGCATGTCAGTGTGATTTAGGGGGTCCTCAAAGTAATTCCACCACTCAGAATGTCCACACTAATGTCCCCAGTTGAAGTCAACAGCACTCAATCCCTGCTGTAAACAGCATGGGTAAAGTCCTGCTGCCCCCTCCTGAGTTGCCTGATGGTTTTCCACAGCGGCCAAAGCTGCATTCCAGTTAGCCTGTCGGTATCTGCCAGCTCCTTTCAGAGTCACACAGGCTAACCAAGCTCAGATCTTGGTTATCTTGCTTATTATGCTCGTAAACTTTATAGTAGCTGATTTAATGTTTTCGTTTCTTTTGAAGAAAGTATGATATGTTGAAATAGCTTTATCTAGTAGGTTAATGTTCATACTATAAAAAAGTTTAGCACATGTTGTTCCCGTATTTCCTCTGAGGGGGCACCATCCAGCACACCACCCAAGATCTCCAAGAATGGCTGATGCTCTAAATTGATGTTCGGTATAGTCAGAGCCCGTCCTCTGACTTGATTTCGAAGGGAGGTAATTCACTGGTGTGAATTCCAGCGTACAAGTGCCAAACTAGTGGGGTATGAGGAAACCCCACACCTGCCTGACGCCGTTCACCAGGGCAACTCCACAGTGGAAGAGTCCAGACCCTCTCCAGCAGTTTGGTTCCAGAGCCCATGCTGTGCATTGAGCTAAGGAGTATATCTAGACACTATCTCTACCTCCCACACCAGCTCAGGTTCCTTTCCCACCAGAGAGGTTACATTTCCATGTCTCTGGCTCGTGCCGGTAGGAAGATGGCATGGTAGAGTCCAGACACCATCCTGGTCACTCTGTTCAAACTTTTTGTTAAACTTCTGTTTTTTCTTCTTATTCTTGCATTCTTTGCCCAGAGGTTACAGGGTCATGGCAGGGAACAACCCAGAATGGGGCACCAACCCATCACAGAGAACACTCACACCTACAGGAAATTTGGTAACTCCAATTAACCTCAGCAAGTTTTTGTACTATGGGGGACAAACTCCACACACATGGAACCCCAGAGGAGACGTGAACCCAGGTCCCAGATGAAGGAGGTGACAGTGCTAACTACTGCACCACCATGATGCCTCTGTATGCAATCAATTATATATTTATATATGTGTGAGTATATATGTGTGAGTAATTCACACATTTTTGACAAAACATGTATTTTTCCCAGGGAATTTCCCTGGATTTACATTTTATTTTTAGTAAGAAACTATGCAACATTTTTCTGTATTTAAAAAATAAGCAACCCCTTAGACATTATCCTGATCAAGCAGGATTTCTCAGTTAGCTGTCAAATTGTCAATTGTCAAATAAGAGTTTAGGTAAAGAGCACTCCTATTACAGAATCATGACTTCTAGCTTAAGTAAACCCAGCTAACTGAGAAATCCTGCTTCATGGAACACCCCCCACCCCCAGCCAATTTACCAGATTGATGCTATCAGTTTGCCTAGTATTCAGGTGAGGTGCAATGGGATTTGACTGGGAGTGGCTGAATAGACACTCTACTCGACAAAATACACCAAGATCTCCATTGAGATATGTACACACCCACAGGTGACAGTGAAGCCAGGGTGAAGGGTTCAATGGACATATGACTATTCTGCCAAAGACCGGATTTGAACCAGTGACGACATGGTCACTAGCACAGAAGTGTAACCAACCAAAACACATATTGGTTATGGAGCCCATAAAACTTTTTTTGTTTTTCAATCATTTGTTTAAAATGTGAAAAAAAATTCAAATAAAACATATTTGATAAAATTTGTATCTGTGTGATATCCATTTAAAAGGTCCTGCAGCATTAACTCAAAAATAAACAAGTCATGGGATAGAATATAATCTGAGGGCCACACATAATTTCCTAGACAGAGTCATGTCTTACTCAGTATTACTCACATTATCTAGACCTAAATCTGTTCCATTGTGTGTCTACAGAAAGTTGTGATAACAGATCCTATTTTTTTGGGGAAGAGGAGTAAAAAGAAAACAGTAAAATATACAAAGCCAATGAGACACTGCAGTCATAAGGTATGACTGTTCAGGCCATGAGCGAGAAACACAAATGAGCTTAGGGAGGCAGACACAAGCACTGAGGTCATCAGCTCCCAGCAGGGGGGTTCTGGGAGGGTGACACAAACTCCATTACACATTTCCTTTATTGCATAAAACCAAAAAAAAAAACCCTGCTGTTGTTGGTTTTGAGTGATGATGTGTAAGGTTAAATCAAATTACTGTAATGTGTTACTCTTATACACTTTCAAAGCTAAGTACTGAAGTACTGTGTTCAAAGATACAAAGTCTCTGTCTGTCTGCAGTGTGAGTCATTGTATCAGACAAGGCGAATCATGAAAGAGAGAAAGAGAGGTCATGTAAGTGGTTCTCAAACTGTGGGAACCAAGATGATTTTCCAGTAGGTAGTCGGCAAAATTTATCGCTGGTAAATTTTATCACATGACATACTCATATTCCTAATCAGTGAAAAATGAGCCTGATCACATTGTCAAGTCACACAAAGTCTTTAATAATGTTTTTTTTGGAGAGGTATGAAGAGTGTGTAGGGCAGGGGTCTCCAACTCCAGTCCTGAAAGGCTACTATCCAGTAGGTTTTCTGTCCCACTTGGCTTCTGATGAGCCACATCTGTTCCTGGTATTTACCTGAGAACAGGTGTGGCTCATCAGAAGCCAGGTAGGATAGAAAACTTCCTGGACGTTAGCTCTCCAGGACCGGAGTTGGAGACCCCTGGTGTAGGGTACTACAGGAATATTTATGTTTACTGGTGGATTTTTATTTGTTGAAGTTTATCATAGGCAAACCCCCCCCCCCCCCTTCAGGGAACACATTATTTTTTGTCAGCTTTTTTGTCTTTTGTGTACAAGCTCATCTTTAGTCTAGTATTGCAATAAATAAATATTTCCTACCAAAATTATAATGCTAATATAACACATTTATTTCAGAAGAAAATCACAATCTAAATGTATGACATTATAGGGTAGCTAGTGTGTGTTATGTGACAGAACATGTTGGTCATAGCACAAATGAGAAAGTGATAAATAGAATATAAATATTTAGACTATAAATAATGACATTTTAAGACATGGACATTAAAACATACAAAAGAATACAGTTAATTGCCTAACTGGTGGGGGATGATTGTGGAAATTTGCGGGTAAGTGGAATGTGCAATAAATGAATAGGTATAGTTTCAGAATTGTGTGTCACAACTACGACTCAGAGCCTTTTTGCAAAAACACATTTATTGTAGAGGTTGGCGAGTGTGGGATGAGTAAGGATTAGATGGGGGAAGGGGGTTATAAGGCTGTCCTGGGAATACAGTGCTGTTGTTCCAACATCATATTTTCTAGGTACTTGTATGATGTTCATGCAATAAGTAATTTTTACAGAACTAAAATGCTGAAAACTAGGACATATTTACAAAATTATAAAATGTACACAAACTATGTAGCAATGACAATGAATTTTGTTTCAAATTTGGAAGCATCTCATGTTGTGCAATCAAGGCTATAAACATGAATAACAGATATTTGAATTGGCTAGATTGCTGTCCTATATTAGACTCTCTAATGAGATCCATCCATGCATCCATCTTCTGCAGCCGCTTGTCCTATTCAGAGTCGCTGAGGTCCGGAGCCTGTCCCATAAGCTACAGGCGCAAGGCAGGGAATAATCCAGGATGGGATACCAATCACAGTGGCATGTGATCCATTATTCTATGTTTTAAATAAGAAGGAAACCTAAATAACCAACCAATTAATAAACAAAGTCTCTGATTTATATTTACTTATCACATCATATTTAAATTCTGATAATAGTTTGATTAATATTGAAGGAACACCGGGAATGGTTGTGATTACAAAGATTTGCCCTTTCTTGAGTTTCAGTTACAATCATGAAAGATGAGCATAGATTTAGTGTTAACACCTAAAACAAGGGGATTTCAGCCAGGACTCCGTGGTCTCCAGGGGGTCCACAGTGACTCATTGTAAAGTGATGAAATGTGAAATATTCAGTTCAAAGCAAAAAATATTCAAAGGGAGGCCCACAGAAGAAAGAGACATTCTTAGTTGTGTAATCACACTCTAAAGATTTTGGGCAGTTGAAATCAATCAGGACTTTGGCATTTTTGGTCAAAATTTCCAGTGCTCTGAAAACTGTTTGCTCTGTGTTTTCTGCACTCATCTATTGGTCTGTATAGTAGACTGATGGGAAAATAAACAAGATTTAGAAGTTTAAGCTTATTTGTATTGATGCATTCATCAACCAAACTTAAATTTCTTATTTCTCGTGTCAAATATTGAAATGCGATTTAATATGTGATTTCAATTACAAAGCTTCTAATTACATAATTTCTTTAATCAAGTCCCACTCCTAATTATTATATATTAATCCACACATACTTAGTCTCTTCATACACACACACACACACACACACACGTCTTCAAATGATCTCCTAAACATGACTTTAGACAAACTGCATATGACTAGTACAGGATTTCAAGATTTCTAAAATATTTATTTAACCATTACGTAACAATGATTAAAGCTGATTCCAATCATCACTTCAGACATCACAAAGGGTTTACTGGAACTACCTTAAATGCTTTGAGGGGACAGCTTGTTTCAGAGAAGTCACGTGAGCAGCCTGAGCTAATCTCAATAATCTAAGAATCTCAGTCACAATGGACAGGAATCAAACAACCAGTACCCAGTGTTTTCGACAAATGAATATCTTTCTCTAGTCATAGTAATAAAAATAATAATAATAATCACTTACTTATACATAACATTAAATAACTGTAACTAGTTAACTGATGAATCAGTTGCTCACAAATGGATATGACAGAAACATGATTCTAACCACTAGTTTAACCTAATTTCCTCTTTAAATGACCCAGCTTCTCCAATGAGGCCTTGCTAAAAACAATACTTTGTGGTTACATTATCCACTCTGTTTAGCTGGTATTTGTCAAATCTTATGTCTTGTATTCATGTCTTTACAGGGACACTCTATTCATTTCTATGGGCATAATTCCCAACTATGACAACTTTAAAATGCCAGTTTTGACAAAGGAGCTGAATGAACACAGAAAATAAATCAATGATCACTGTAACACCAAGCCCCAGTACACTGAGCTGATGGCAGCCGCCTGAGGTACTCTATCATTTTTGTATTAACCCACAAATACTGAATACCTCATGCACTATTATCAGTAAGGACTATTATATATATTATTCACTTATCCCGGTAACAAAAAAATCACCCCCGACATTGGATATTTTTAGGGGGAAGTCTTTATATTCTGAATCATAAACTATTAAACAAAAGCAGAATTCAATTTTTATGGGTTGTGGGCCAGATGCCTGCCACAGTGTTGGATAGAAATGTAGTTTTGGAGCAGTGTTAAACCAAAAATCAAGTATTTTATTATAAAAAAATGTTTCAAAACCCAATTAAACCACAGTATCACAATCTATATAAAATCCTCACACAATACTGAACACTTTAATGGAAGCATATCTCACCTTTTCCAACCTGTCCAAAGCAACAAACTTCACCAATTTAAACCTCAACAAAGCCAGAAGTCTAAGCAGAGTCAACTGTATAATCGTGCCTAAAGAACGTTTTGGGCCTGTGCTGGTTCTGAAATGATATGCTGACATGACTAGGATAGTTAATGCAGCCCCTTTCAATCACTTTGCCTCCCTCTGGCTCACCTAGGAGGGTTTCAAAAGCATGTCTAATCAATGGATTTGGTCTTTTATTTCTGATTTTCCCTTCTTCATAGGCTTTATATAGCATCTACATAAATGTGGGCTCAGGGTTGATGTCATGGGGGGCATTCATGAGCCATGCCCACCCCAAAAGCCACCGACCAAGGACACATCTAATTTTTTGATAAATGTGTTCACCCGGCACCACTTAAATTGTTCAGGTTTGTTCTGACGCCAGCACTGTGTGGATTGTCACATAATTTTGAAAGAATGCATAGATGAGATGCATGAAGATTAATTAAGTTTACTAAGCATTAAGTACAATAAGTAAACTGAAGACAAAATTGATACAAAAAGCATACTCTGCTGAATGTTTATTGTGTGTTTAGGTGCAATACTGCCATCTAGTGGATTGTCTGCAATGTAACTGTTGTAGTTTCCTGGCACACACTTTCTTTAGTCCTAAATAATATGCATTTGGATTAACAAGCCAGTTATAGAATGTACACTATTACATGTATCCACACTAAATTTACAGGATATATAGTGCACTCCTAGCCACAGTCTGTTAATATTACATCCCATACCCCAAATGGAAAGCCCATTCAAACCACCCACTGCCCATAGACTTTCATATACTTCTACATTTCAATATTTATTTTGAAATTACATTCAGGTAACAATTGAAGAATAATTTAAATATATGCATCCCTTTGTCTTCTGACTTGGTTAATCCTGGCCACAGTGGCTATAAACAAGGCACAAGTCTGGCCCTGAACAGAATATCAGCCCATCTCTTGGTAGATAAATTGCCTAATCAGTGTGACAATGTAAGCCCCTTTCAGACATGCAATGCTACCCAGAACATTTTAGACATTACCCAGAGGGGTTGTATGTGTGAAGGCAAATATCCAAATCAGTCGTATTGGACATTAAATGGACTCTACCCTGCTAGCTCCATAGTACAAATTTCAGGTAAGTTCTGATTGACCCCCATGTGTGAATGGAGCAGAAAACTCTGGAGAACAACAGGAGCGAAGTGTCATTTATAGAAAGAAGACCCAAAGGAACATTGTTAACTGGAGAGACGACAAGAATCAGGAACTTCTCAATAGTGCTATAAAAGAAAAGCTGCGATTTCTGGAGTGTACTCTTTGCATTATGCCCTGCCTCCTGCATGCTCTACCCAGGCACCTCTCCACAGTATTTCTAGTAGGTGTGAACGCATATGTGACAGACAATCAGACTGTGGACCATGTGTGAGAGGGCAACTCTGGGAAATATCTGGACCAGAGTCTCGGGACAATGTCTGGAGTTCATGTGTGAAAACGGCTAGACAAGCACACCACTGATCAAATTACTGCTGTTATGTATGTTTATTTTCAGTTAGATCAGAATGAAAACTGCACAAACCAAACTGGCAGGACAAGCAAGGTTATCAGGCCTTAAAATTCCCTGTTCTGTACAGTCAACAGTGACCTTAAACATCACAACACCCAACACATGTAAACCTCAGCACAGGTTAGGGATGAGTAAATACACACATTTCAGGAGAACAGACTCTTCCCTCCAGGAGGACAGGAATGGTGCCACAGATGTACACTGAATACTGGAATCATGAGCCATATGTGAAACATATGGGGCTATATAAACAAAAACAGAACTCAAAATGCACTTTTCAATATTGGTTTGAATTTACAAGAACTCTAGTGCTACAGACCCATGTAGTACATACTGATATTAGTGTTTGTACTTAAAGTCATAGAAGCCATAAACCAACTCATATGCTAAGGATACTGTAGCTTTTTACTGCATTTTACAGACTGAAGAAAGCTGCTTGCATACAAACACATACACACAAGAGATTCTACATTAATTTCTGAGTGCAAATCAGACGCCTTACAACAGACTTTAAATCAAGAGAACAAGAACCTGCAAGCCCCTTGTGAACTTAAACCTCCATTCTTCCTTAAAATAAAGTCAAGACAATTCTAGTAATACACTGGAAAAGGATGGAAGTGTTAAAACAACAGGCTGTCCAGTTTGTTTTGCTTCAGGAAAAAGAAATAAAATCAAGTTCAACAAAAAAAATGCTTGTTGTGCATTCCCCACTGCAAACAGAAGACCAAAATCAGCTGGTGAATAACTTAAGGAGACGGACTGATGGCTCTGAAGCAGAGAGGCCTACATGCCATAGCCAAAGCCAGGTTGGGGCTGTGTGGGGTGGCCGTAGCCTGCAGGTGCAGAGTATCCATAGCCGTAAGCCTGCTGTGGGACGGGCATGCTGGTTCCTGAAGTGAGCATCAGCTGAGCTGTCCCTGCAAGTCACATCACATTCGCATTTACTTACACACTGGCTCATACTGACAATGCCTATAACCGATTATTGGCAATTATACCACGGCTTTGGTAAATACTAATTTTCCTTTTGGTTCAGAGATGGCATATGGGTATTGATTTTATTCATGTAATGACACAGGTTTGCCTAATAGGAGTTAAATATTAATATGTTTTAATATAAAAATGTGTGTTACCTTTTGCTCATAATTAAGCAGGCATTCAGCATAATTTTCGTGGTTTGCAAAACACAAGCGGCCGTCTGATGGTTTCTATGGTAACTTACTGGATTTGCCAGTTCCAGTGAATAGCCTGACTAGATATTCTGTACTTATAGGGACTAGATTTTTAAGAGCACATTATTAAATGCTAACTGAAAAATTCTTCTGAAAAATTTAACTGCGACTAGTATATTCTATTTTTTGTTCATTAGCCGTGGTATAAGTGGGATAAATCACGACGGGATGTGTGGTCATATGATAACAATCAATTGCAACTTGGTCAGTGGCCTTCCACTTAATGTCGGACCACATCACACCAGGTAGTCGGTGATTATTTTCGTATAACTGCACACCTCGTCATGGTTTATACCTTACTATCCGATACAACTTTTTTGTTTAATGCTACTAAAGATTTCTTGGGGACCGCTCCATTTAGGGCTGAACGATTTGGGGAAAATATATAATCGAGTGCGTTATCATTTCTTAAAAGTCAAGCTTCAGTTCAATATTCAATGTGTAAAAGATTTAAACATGTAACGCAGCATTACCACATGAAATGTCATCAAAATATTAACTGGTCTATATTCTAATGCAAGGATGAGAACTTAAAGATATGAATTGCTTCCAACATGTATTTACTACTTTTTTAATCCTTGTGTACAAACCTAGAGTCTTTAGTGACCTGGCATATAGATATTAAAATTTAAGCCAGAAGTAACCTTAACTGTGTAAACTTTAATTGAAGACCACATTCCTGAACATTAAGGACAGTTTCTAAACAAAGCGACCTTTTTACATCGTCATTTGAGGACGATGGCCATATGACTAAGTGTGGACACGGCTCCCAGGTTACACCATGTACTGTTCATACGTAACAATTTAATATAAATTTAAGACAAAATTGCTTTAAATCACTATCTTATGGTCACTTACTTGCCAAAAAAGTGCCCGATTGCTAGCAACCCAAACATAGTGAAGTGTATTTTTACGAGCATTGTAAGTGCTGAGTTTGCAAAAAGCACTTGACCACATTTTTACCCATAAAATACCCATAGTGAAGTAAAAGTGTTTCGTGAAACTCCAATGTACACAAGGGTTATATTAGCAGAGAACAAACATAAAAAAATATCACAAAAGCTATGACTGCGTTAATTTAAATAAAGTAATAAAAGAAAAACAATTCCAGTAAGAAAAAGACAATAGGGGTCTTGCAGCTAACACTGCTTGGGCCTGTAATAATTGTTCTGTAAACAATCTCTGACCATGAAATAAGTGGGTAATTCACTTCAACAGCAGAATCGATATTTTTTCACACCACAAATGTATCGTTTTCTTTAGGTTTCATGCATTTGCCATTTGTGGGCGTATACAGTTGCCTTGGACCACTTCTGAAAGGTGAGCATGACTGGCACTCGAGGAGCACGGCACTTCTGATTGGTGAGAATGACTGTCACACAAGGAGGACTGCGTGAATTTGTAAAACTATTCTCACGACAGTTTTAAACCCTGGATCAGACGTGCAGTATAACGCATGTCCTAAATAGCAGCCTTAGTGAACTGATAATCTCGCTGCTTCAAATCTTGATTTTGATCTGAAATCGATAAATCGTTCAGCCCTAGCTCCATTTTTATTCATTCAAGAATGCACAAAACCTTGACTACTTGTCCTCAGAATCTTACATAAATAAAAACTATCACTTAACTTCCCACGTTTCACTGTTCTTATGAAAACGCAAGGAAGTTATGACAAAAGAGGGAGTTCCTACCATAAACAATGGGCTGGTTATCTGTAGCTTGCTCCTCTTCTTTCCTTAAAGACTCTGAGGCATCCAGTTGGTCCACCTAAAATTAGCAGCCAGAAAAATGAACAGGCAAAACCACCTGCAGCTAATACCAGCATGAACCTCCAAAGAGAAGCTCAGCCAACCCTCACTTTTACTTTAAGATGGCGGCTGATAGGCAGGACCAATGTAGGCAAAAGACGACGTAAGTACAGATACTGGAAAGAGAGGAGCTTCTTCACTTCACACCTTAATCTAGGAACTCATGATGCATAAGGAAAAGCCAAAAGCTTGCATTAGTTTGAAAAACAGAAAATTTGTTTTTGGGAGGGTGAAGTTGGGGGTGAAATAAAGTTGATGCCTGGCAATGGTCCCACCTTCAAGCCAAAACTTGGATTTAGCTTGTTACTGTAGTGAGATAAATAAGAAAGGAACCAAACCCATTTGTTAATAATTTGAATGTACTGATGCTATATCAAGGAGGAAAACATACACTCTTCGAGTAATTCCTATATCATATTTTCATGTTCTCCAAATAAGTAATTCTTATTAACTTCCATAAGGCAGCTAAATTCAAACAAATTTAAGATTAATGTAAATGATTTAAGAATTTGATGCTTTCATACCCAAATCTCAAAGTATAACAATATTCTCTAAGAACCTCCTCAATCTGCCAAATTATTATCATTTATCATTTGATGTCCTAAAAAATGTGTAAGCTTTGTAAAAGCTGAGCAAGAGATTTTCCAGGTTTGAAAGAGGTGCCAAGTTAGTCAAGCGAGGCCATTTAAAGGGCATCAGCATCAATTTCAAACCTACAGTAAATCAAATGCTTGTAATCTGAAAGTGCATTAAAGACTTCACACTGAATCCTAGAAACTGGGTTTAGTTCCCTCCATATTTTGTTAAACAAATTACTGTTTGCTTAAAAAAGGGTCTATTGCAAGTACTTGAACAAAGTGACAGTTTACTTGAGGGGAAAGTCATGCTAGTTTTCTTAAGAGTACAAAATCAGTGCATAAGTAAAAGGTGGGAGTACCAAGGCAGGGACAGCAAGGCCACAGGGAGGTTATACAAGCAGTCAGGCCCTACGAGCAGCATGTACAGCCAAGAGCAATGTCACCTATTGTCTAAACAGGCACTACTGCTACAAAGAGGTTAAGACATGCTACTTCAACACCAAATGAACATGTGACGTACTATAGGTGTGATACCTGCTTTTAACATGTGTACATTCAGCAGAACAAAAACCAGATTTCAGTTTCTCAGCTTTTATTATTAAACTGGTCCAAAGAATGAATGAATAGGTGATCTGTGAAACTGCAAGAGGAATTTACTGTTCAACTACAAAAGATCTGAAAGGATCTGAAATAGTCTGTGCACATGAACTAAGTTTTGCAGGTTCATCCATTTCACTTGTATACTTTAGGTATTTACATAACCAAGGGAGACTATGTACCTGGGTACATATGTGGCTGATCCACGTCTGATACTTAGTTTTCGGCAGTCTCAAAAACGATAGCTCCTATTTAGCGTTAAATCTATTTGTACAATCAATAGCATGACAGCCCTTTTCCATTTTCGATGTGGTTTTTGCAACATTTAAGCTTCTAACAGCAACTAGTAGCACAGCGATTTGCAATCTTAGTAAAAACAAAGTTCTGAAAGAGAGTAGCTTTTAGTGGAAAATCCCACTAAACAAAGCACACACACAACTGTGCGAGATGTGAGAAATATGAAAAAAGCAGTGGATGACTTGGGAATCACTTCCTTGGGCTGTTTACCCACTCACTGGAATGATACACGAGGGGCTGCTGTCACAACGAAGTGTGACGCTCTTGCCAGTGGGAGAAAAATCGGGGGACATTTTAAGCATTCGCCACTTGCATGTCCTCGCTTGGAAGATATTCATATTAAACTGCAAAATGGCTCAAAAAAGCTTAAAACAAGATGTACAAACGAGGTGGTACAGTATGTTATGTATGTTCTTAGTAGCTTAAAGATTTTTTGAAATACAGTTTCTCATTTGTATTTGCTAGTTTTACTATATTACTTAGAATATTATTATATTACTAATTTACTATATTAAAATAAAAAGAACTCTTATATCGGAATCTGTATCGGTATTGGCAGTTGTGTATCGGAATCAGATCGGAACTGAAAAAAGTGTTTGGGTGAGGTGGAGGAGTGAAATATGACAAACTATAAACCAGTACCAGGCTGACCTGTAGTTTTCCTTCATGCTATAGAATGGCAGAATATACTACAGGCGTCTCAAACCCATCTCCCGAAGAGCCTTCTCCCAGGTAGTTAGAAACACTGCCCTGAACCTTCTGTCTTAAGGGGAACCCACCTGTTGCTCAGTCACTTACAGAAATCTACTGCCAATAATGCACCAATGAGGAAGAGGACATTTAAAGACATTATTCAGATCCCAAATATCTTCTTCCCCATTGAATAAGTGACTGGCTTAGATTGTCATTGATCATCATGTCACAACATGATTTCCCTCTGAGAAATGGGGGATCATCTCTATGACAACCTGGATGGGAGCTCTCTGGGTGCAAAGCGGGAGGCCTGTGTGCTACAGGAGAGTTCTCCTAATACTGTCTGGTCAGTGACAGGCTTGTTTGAAAGCAGCAATGTGGCATGGGAGGGACAACATGCAGATTCCCAAGGTATCACTCATCTGCACTAAAGGAACAACTAGAACTGAAAAAAAAAATTAGCTTTCACCTTTTCCTTAATTGCATCGACCTGAAAAGGAATTCAAGAGTTGCAGCTTAGAAAAAAAAATCCAAAAAATCAAAAATAAAATAAAAAGCAGGCACAGACAGTAAACAGATGGAAAAGAAAAAAATACAAGAAACAACACATAAAATGCCAGGGCAGTCAAGACAGTGGCTTATTCCATTAAAGCAGCCAAGCCTTTCAATATGGTGGAGCTACGCATGCTGATTGGCTATAACTGTTTAAAAATAAACAGCCCCCCCTTACTTGAGCTCAAGACACAAATGCATATTATATGAGACTGATACTGTGAATTACTTACTCCATTCAGGAGTCTTCAATATCAGGAAAAATACTCCCAGCATGCACTAGTGTTTGTCCATAATGACCAACCTCAAGCTCGGTTCTTTGTCAGCTGGTACTTATTACTGTATGTTGCAACTAGTTAGAAAGTCCAGGTAGAAAATTTGGCAGCTCAAAGTTGATAAACTGATCAAATTGTTTAATAATGTCTGACACTGTTTGGTATCTAGGCTTCAAAGAAAGTTGGTAGTTTTTTTTTTTAATAAAGTGTTTTTCTTTTTTTTGCACATTGACCAAAGAAGGAAATTATGAAACTACCATTGATTCCATAACCCAACTGTACCTATAAAGTTCAGTTCCAAATGCAGAATGATGAACCAGCTTGTATCGAGTGGCTTTTGCAATGATCCATAACTGAGATGAGCTTCCACCACTATTGCATGGGAAAGTACTGATAAGCAAACAAATAGCATGATTAAACACTGCAAGCAGGTAGCTTAGCTGTGTTCCACAGGCTATATGAGCAGGGGAGGGTGTCGAGTGCAGGCATGGGGGCTATGATGATGGACGGACAGACTGCAGTAAACTCCGCATGGTCAGAGAGCAGCAGTGAAAGCTGTTCCCCTGACGCCCCGCCCCACGTCAAGCTGTAAAACACCACTAGCTCTCCATATTAGCTCAGCGGTAAGTTCCCAATAAGGTCCAGGAGGAGGAGCAAGTGTAGCGCACTGATGATTGTATCGTTCCATTTCAGTTTGATTTAGGAAAACAATCTTTAAATCCCTGCAGCTCTAACCAGGGGCATGAGCCGGTTTTGGTTAGATTTCCCCGAATCAGAAGGTGACCCGCACACTAGCTCATGCAAGCCTGCTGATCCTTACCTTGGTCAGATACTCCCTCATGACCTGAATGAAATAAGGCATGGAGAAGTCCATGATGTTATGCCTCCAGGCGGTCTCCAGGACCACGTCGGGCCGTAACAGATCATAGCAGGTGAAGAGGCAGGCAGCAAAGCACTCCTTCTTATCCTCCTGCAGGAACCACTGGAGAAGCTCCTCGGCCACCTCTATGTCCTTGGACTCTGCAGCGTATTGCATTGCATCCTGAGTTGACCAGAAAAGCACAGCGATCGCACATGAGTCCAGATACATTGCAGAGAAAACCTTTCAATGCAGGAGTCGTCGTCTATGAGATACATTTCCATTTGTCTGAATAAATAACTGACTGGGTTCTCAAGAAGTTTGTGACCTTGTACAACTGGTCCTTTTTGCAGAGCTCAATACTCTGCTTCCAACGATTGTTGCCTTTAAAGAGGTAGGCTGCAATTCTTCGGAACTCAATAAGCTCGTGCTTTTCTAGGCTCTGAGCTAGTGAGATGTTATCGAAGTTGTCGTAGGCATCTATGGATGTGCGCAGACCCTGCAAGAAGAGAATACCGTTTTTGCTGGAACATAAACCCAAGTCAGGCAGCTCAGGTGCTTTGAAAAGGGCAAAGCCCAGAATTCATACCTAGTGTATTATAAAATTCAGAACAAAATATTAATATTAATTAGGTATCCATGGAAACATTCTGGGGAGTTCATTTCATTTAAAAGATATCTTGCAAAACCTCCTTACCTGAAAGTCTTCTTCTATGATTAGAAGGTTGTTCAGTGCTTCATTTACAGACTTGTTGTTGTGGTTTTGTACAGATCTCAGGTAAGGTTTAACAAGTGGAATCTGCTTCATCTAAGAGGAAAGCAGTGGGAAGTGAACGTAATTATAGTTATGGTGATGATAGTAAAGCAAATGTTAATCACTGAACTGGAGGTAGACAAAGTTAAAAATGCATAAAGTATAAGGATCGGCAACCTTTGTGAAGAAGTTCACAGCCCGTGTGTGGTCCAGCCGGGGTGACAGAACAATGAGCAGGTCATTTAGTAACAGGGGTTTGAAGTCCAAATAGAACTGGATGGCTTTGTAATACAACTCCACATTGGCAACCTACAAATGGCAGCAGAAAAAAGAAAGAGAAAAGATAGAACATCATAACATAACAGTCACACCGGTTATGAAGAAGGAAGGTCCAAGTACCACCAGTGGCACTAACCAGTTTTTACAGATGCACTATGGAGTCCAATCTCACCACTGTCTTGGTATGACAGCTACTTGACACAAGGCCGCAAATAACTGTAGAGCATTACTGACACAGAGCTTACAGCAGCCCAGAATACATAAATAATACTACCTCTGAAAAGCAAACCACGGCATAACGGGCTCTAGTTACTCTGCACAACCACTTCTCTTGCTCTTCCCTTCTAGCAGTCCTCAGCACCTTGTCCTACTTGTATGCTATTGCAGGGTTTCTCAAGCAGTGGGCTATGGAAGCAGGGAAATGTAGTTTGGGCCATAACGGGATGCAAACCTGATCGCTGCCTGGGCCTGTCAATAAGGAACAATGCTTGATAGCACACATCAGCCTATCACATCACAGAAATAAACACAATTCCAACCAATCATATGGCAGTCTATAAAGAATGGACAACCTACACACAGCCAAGTTGGTTGAGTTAGCGGAGCACATATGAAAAGTTTTGGTAATATTATGGAAGAAATATGCACTCCCTCACAAGAAACATCAAGGATCAGTGAAGAAGGCGACAGCTCAACAGCCACAACATCTTTTTTAGGGTGTACTCACACTAGGCAGTTTGAACCGTGCCCGAGTGCGTTTGACCACCAGAGTGCGGTTCGTTTGACAAGTGTGAGTGCTCCCAACCGTGCCCGGACGCGGTTCGTTTAGCCGTCCCTGGCCCGCTTGGAAGAGGTGTGCCAGAGCGCGGTTCACTTGGACTCGGGCGCGGTT
>JAODLC010000040.1:17337762-17371548 GCA_026781145.1 Hippopotamyrus pictus | reverse complement strand
ATGCTGAAACCCTATGTGAGTGCAGGCCAGAGGGGGAGTGGGGAGGGGGGACAATCGTACTCGGGCGCGGTTCATGGTAACCGTGCCTAGTGTGAGTACACCCTAAGAAGGAGATAAGCAATGTAAAAAGGTGTCTGTGTCATGACGGAAGTTTTTGCAGTTTAAAGTCCGACATGCAATAGGCTGGTTCTCGGTACTGTAAACTAATCCAAATTAAAACTGGAAATACTACCAAGTTATTTCACCACTTGAAGCACTGCCATCTAGTTGAACATACAGATGATGCGTTTACAATCACAAAGTCCAGCAATTCGGGTTTCCACTTTCAATCAAAAGAAATACGGGACAAATCGTGCTCTGTAATCGCTAAAAATGGGACACAGCATTTAATTTTTCATTCCAGGATGGGTGACAATTTTACCAGGAATGTCAAACCCATTCACTGTAATGAAGAGCAGGCAGCCAGAGAAAAAAAACAGCAACAAACCACATTATATGCGTGGTGTTATACCCTATGATAATTTTTTATTTTTTTTTTTACTTTTCTATGATTTCTTTGTTAAAATTCCATTCAACTTTTCGCCTATTTAAATGTGCAGAATTTATGGGCAATTCTAAGGGAATCTTAAGGAAAAATGGAGCCTCTAAGTAAAGCAATAATGACTTCCATTACATATTGATGATCATCGATATCCGGAATTATACAGTGTTAACTATCTGATCTTTGGGGAAAAAAATTCTATATTACATGCAAAACTTAACGAGGGGGAACACATGGTTTGGAAAGTTTAGAAACCCTGTGTTATTGTTTATTGTATGTATATTACATGTACAGTGGTACCTCAGTTCTCATACTCGAATTTCTTAAAAGTCGAACCAACCAGTATGAAAAAAAATTACCTAGAGCTTGATCTGAATCTCAGAAATCAAACCGTGAACGCCGACCTAAGATAACTTATACGCGCGGGGAAATGAGTCACACGACACGTCTCTCAGCGGAAACAAAAGGTAAAGCTTCAGTCTCGGCCTCGCATTAGCTGTGATAGCACCGTGCATGTTTACACTAACTGAATACATATATTTAGACAGTAAAAATACATTTATATAGACAATGATAGACAGTAACAGTAATTATTTTTATATAATAAAAAACATTTAAAAATAAAGATTTCTTATTCATTATTATAATATTAATAATAAACCATTAATACGGTTAATTATAATAATATTGTTGTGCCTAGTGGGGACAGAACAGAGACAAAGGCGCAGACGTCAGGGTATCAGGGAATATGGGGTTTAATTACAGGTAAGGCAGGTAAAACGCAGACGGACAATACAATGACCAGACTGGGGAAACAAACAGACGCGGACGAAATACAGAGGGCTAATGAAAACAACCAGAAACAGCTGATCGCACTGGGATTCCATGCGGGGTTAACGAGGGGGCGTGGCACACGGAAGGAGCGGACGATCGGGACAGGAATCATTGTTTGGATACATTTATTTTCTTACTTTACAAATTACTGTTTTGATAAATGTGCTTAGATGTCTTTAGTACAGTATATGTTCTTCTTGTTTTATCCGCTTCATTTTGTGTTTAAATGTAAAAATAAAAAAAATAAAACATATTTAGGTGTTATAATATTTTTTGGGTCGAGAACCAATTAATTGGTTTTCCATTATTTCTTACGGGGAAAATTCGATCACAACTCAAACTTTTTAGGATTCGATCAGGAGTTCTGAACGGATTAAATTCGAGTTCTGAGGTACCACTGTATTTTTGTATCTATACTGTAAATAATGTATATTGAAGTATTTTTCTGTTACTTGCTATTTATTGATCTTTATAGTTCAATGTTGTCTACAGGGAGGAATACAAACAAGTACTTATATATATATAACAAACCTTTTGAATCCTTTAACCCAGTATAGAAATACAGGCTTTTGCATACAACATTATATTGCAGCTGGCACTGATGCTTTATTCACTAGCGCGTGTTTTGCATATGCCTATGCTAAATGATTTGGTACTAGCATTCCCTTTTATTTGTCGTTGTTATTTCTCATCATCTGCTGTACTTACTGTTTTGGATCTGACATTTTGGTCTGCAGGAAGACCATGTACAACCAATTATTCTAATAAGGGTTTCAGGAAGGAATGGTTCCATCCCAGGCAACACACAACAAGGTTGCGGTACATGCTGGATGTGATGCCGGTTTATCTCTGAGTACATGCATGCACACACATTGTACTACGTACACATTTTCTAGTAAACTATTTCCTAATTTATGGTTACCTTTGTGACAATGTCCTTGAATTGCCCTTCCTTCCAAGCATCTGTTGGATGGTTCATCATAGTGATGATTGCATTGTCATATTCCTCATACTTGTCATACAGGAAAACAAGCTCTGCCCACAGATGGGCCTGCTCAGCAGCCCTGAGAACCTGCAGAGGAGAGACACATTACAACATCCTGAAGATGTTTTTGATGTTCTGAAGATGCTGTAAATCTATGCCTTACTCCCATTCACCATACCTTTGGAATGTTGACCCTGGACCAGAAAAGCTCCAGGTGCTCTCTCATCTTTTGTGGTTTAAACTTGGAGTAGAGAATGGCCAGCTCTGTGAACATGCCCATGTGGGCCCTTTCCAGTCCCAGTGCTGCTTCCAGCATAGTGATTAGCTCCTCGAAATAGCCACGGTCCTGTAGGAGGAGTGAAGGGATCAGCCATTCAGCACAAATCAATTGCTACTTTGGCCCCCTTGACTCATGAATCGCTTCATCCAGCTTTAGCGCTAACCTGATAGTAATTGATGAGCTCCTCCAACTCATCCGCATGAACAACGATGTGCAGGCCACACATTTGGGCCAGGCGGAACTCCTTTCCATCCACACAGGCAAAGCATACCTAAATAAGAAGGAAATGAGCCAATACAGCCATAGTTTGAAACATCATCACATTTAAATAATCAGTTTAGGCCTGCGTCATTTGGACAGACAACGTAAAGCCAGACAAGCAAAACCTGACCTCCTTCCAGGTGCGCGTACTGTTGGCCTTACGGGCTCCATCCACAGCAGCCTGGAATTCTCCCAGATGAACCAAAGTAGAGGCCAAACGACCAAAGTTGGAGACATTGTTGTACAGCAGCTTTGCTGCGTCATACATTTTCTCATCGTAGCATCGATCACCAACCTTTGGATAGGAACAAGAACATCCAAACATAATGAGGTCAGTCAGTCATTTTATTAACGAATTGTAGGGTCTGCAAGCAGGCAAAACATACTTGCTGGATGTGAGCGTTGTTGGGACCATTAATGAACTCCTCAAGTTCAGCCAGGCGATTGGTTTTTGCAAGAGCAAAGATCAGCTCAGTCTCTACGTAGGATTCCCGTGCCTTCTTCCTAGCCATCATCAGGAACTTCACCAGATCCTCCCAGTTCCCTGGTTAAAAAATAAATGCCCAAAGAGATAAGGCAGGACTTTTATTATGACATGTGATCCAATCAGGCTGCTCCTGCCGGTGGGATTCTTACCACTTTGATTTGCTGCCTGCACCACCTCCATATATGCTGATGGATCATCTGCCTTGATATAAGAGTCAATGGCCTCCTTCACCAGGCCCTTCAGTAGCTGAGCCTTGCCTAGCTGGCTCCATACCGCTGGCTCATTGCAACGCTCGGCAAATTCATAGGCCCGGTCAAGATTGCCAATGTGCTCAATAAGAACCTACAATATACAAAAACATGTGTGGTGTCCTGAAGGCTAATGACAACCAGACCATTCTAAACCAGTACGGTGAGTGACTAACACAGTTCATCTGACCTGAACAGCTGAAGTGTTGACATCAAACTTCCTGAAGATAGCAAAGGCTTCCTCAAAGAGCTCATTGCTAATGGCTATGTTGGCGATGTCAGGCGCGTCATAGTTATCCAGCCGGCTAATGTACTCCATCACCCGAGTGCGATCTGCTTTGATGGCTGTGAGGATTAGGAGGTTCTGTAGGTTCCTGAAAATAAATCAAGCTCTGCTTTTAGCTAAACATTATTTAGCTGTGCTTTCAATACCAAATCTATTGCTCACCTAGCACATCTACATTTATTTCAGCTGTCTTGTTCAAGGTACAGAAACAGGCAAACTTGTTACTTAATTATTCTTAAATCTTATTACCTGTGTTCACTAAAAACTGAATTGTCCAAAACAATCTTTTCCAGAAGTTCAATGAGTTCGTTAGGAAGGTCGGCTGTCATAAAGGCCTTCACAGTGACAGACACCTCTTCAGGGTCCTGAGTCTCAGACAGGGCTGTCTGCACAACCTGCAAACAGAAAATAGCTTAAGTTTGAACATATTAGTATACAAGTGCTTAAATCACTAAGTACTAGTCTATTCCTATTTCTCCCCACCTGGTCTATCAAAGGCCTCCGGTATGGATTAGACTCCAGGAGCACGCTACCCCAAAGTTCGGGGTCTTTACGGCGAACCAGGTAACGTGACAGACTCTTAAAGAGGGAGTTCTCGTTGCAGACCTACAACGGTACAAAACAGAAAAACAAGGAATTCTCGTTTTGAGCATTAATTGGAAAAGTGAACAAATAAACCAATATTACATTAATTATTAGGATCCAGTGATCATGAAAACAAAAACAAACCAAGATAAAACGATGATTGTGCTGCATTTCATTTTGCAATGATGTTCTGGTTTTGTCCCGATTTGTGTTATAAATCCAGAGCAGCCCTTTCTAGCCCCTTTTTCTTTGTTTCTCAGTTGAATTAAGAAAATTAAAATTAAAAGAGACAAGTTTTTAACTTCAATAAATGCATATTTCCAAAGTGAATGAGTAATCACTTTAAATAATTGTAATCAATATCAACCAAAATAATTGTGGTCATAATTTTCACCATAATCAAGCAGACAAACTACATATGTGTTCAGACATCGCAGAGAAACACTCAACGGCTTTGTTTAAGACTATGTTTGTAGTGTAGCCGATCACATTGTGCTTAATTGACTCACGTGAATGAGCTCCTGGTCGCACTGTCCCCTCTCATAGGCGACACAGGCCAGGTGGGGGTCCCTTTTCTCACAGTACTTGCCCACCACTCGGCTGTCATAGTAGGGATTCTCCTTCAGAAAGCGTTCTGGGTTGTTGTTGCTGTCAATGTAAATTTTAGCTAGGGCATTGTGTGTTGCAGGCTCTTCACAGCCCTCATGGATGCGAGCTTCCAGCCAGGGCAGCAGCAGTTTTAGCCTGGAAAGTACATTACAGCAAACATATGGAGTATTATTTATTTCCTGCAACAACCACAAGTGGGCAGTGTCAAAATAATATAAATTGGGAATATGCAGCACATCCAGTTTGGATACATCTGACACAAAAGAGATGTATTGCACCAAGATGCAAATACTGCAGAATCCTCACTAGAGGTAACTGCACATACCGGTTTCTCTTTTCAACCTCGGCTACCAGCTCGTCGGTGGAGAACTGGCCCCTCACCACCATAATGAGGTTCTTGATGACATCCTCAGAGCAATCCACATCCAGCAGCCCTCCGATCACCACAGGCAGGCGACTTGGATTTACCTGGAACCAAACAAATAAACTATGAACCTACCTATACCTCAAAATGCTTAAATAAAGAACTTCCAGTTTCTTTGTCTCTATGCACAGTTTATAGCATTTTGCTTGAATGCATAAAAACATCAGGTCAAAACTACAACAGGAATAAGCACATACCTTCTGCACGTATATCTCAATGTATTTCTGTAGGCTGTTGCGGTAGAGGTAAAGGACCAGGTCATGAACAAAGTCAAAGCGGTCACACACGATTATCAAGGGGAGCTGGTCAGTAAGCTTTGCCTCCTGAAGAACAAAAAAAAAAACAAAGTAAATTAAAATGAACTAGAATTATTTTGTACAAATCATTTATTTGAACATAATAGTGTCCTTAGTTTAGAACCAATCAATCTTGTGTAAAATGTAAACAAATACTGTGAGTTTTTAATACACATTTACTGCAGAGAAATTAAAATTAATAGTAAGTCTACTCTAGTTAACAAATGATTTTTAGGACTAAGCAATATGCATATGATAAATACACATAATTACTATCGTTTTACACATTTCTTCATGTAGACAGGGATCTTTACTCATTTTAGAACAGCACCACCACCCTGTGGCAGAGTATGGAATTGCCAGTCAGCTTACTGTGCTATCATGCAAACGGTTTTGCAAATGAGATGAAAGACAGGAAAATGAATGCCTATCACCTTTAGGAAGTTCTTCACACGCTCGGCATCATAACAGTTGCTCTCCCGACAGATCCGTTCCACCTCCTTGATTTGGCCAGTTTTGCATGCGGCTTGGATGTACTTGAAGTGAACTTCTGGGTCTTGGCTGAAATTCACAATAGATCCCAAGAAATAGAATAGCCCTGGAACACAATCAAAGGGCTCAAGTTTAGAGACAAGTTGCACAAAAGGTCTCATTTGTTGTATGCCAATGTGGCACAGAATCTTCCTATCTCACCGACACAACTGCATATAAGTGCAGTTAAGATTTTATTCACATTACATGCGCGTTCTCTCTCTTTCTCCCACACATACAAACACACACTTTATATATACACATATATAGACTGCATGTATGTGTTTGTCTGCGTATGTAATAAAATGTGAATTAAAACACACTGCCCACAAGTAACATATAAAGGACTGGCAGTAGATCCGCTAAAATATGTATTTCCAATACATTTATATATTTTTTAAAATATATCCTTATCTATCCATCTATCAATCTATAGTTCATACATAATTTATATATATAAAATTCAACCCGGGAGGATAACCATACCCTCGAAGCTCTTAAAGGACTCAAAAAGGTCAGTGAGTGCCTGTGTGCCCAGCTGCTCATGGTACTTGGAGGCCACCTGGACGCAGATCTGCAGGTTCTGGCGGATATTGGCTGAGAGCATGGCCTTCAGACACTCGACAGAATCCTCGACAGATAAGGAGCCAAAGTAGTTCACCAGCCACTAGGAAGAAGTGGGGGGGGGGGGGGTGGTCATGAGCAGGGTGGGGCTGGCTGACATCAACATGGGCATGATGGTGGCTCGGTGCCCACCTCAGGGTTGAGCAGATGGGTGTGGACGACGGCCCGCTTGATGTCGTACAGGTCGGTGTAGTGCTCCAGGGCGCGCTGCAGGAGCCCCGACTTCTCACACAGCTGAGCCACATGGGCACGGTCGTAGTGCGTGAACATCTGGTTCCCGAGGATGGCATCGGCAACCTGAGCGACGCAAACACACGCTTCCTCAGTCGACAAGACTACATCAAAGGCAGCTTCGAGAAACACAAAGCCCTACGGCAGTTCACACTAGGAAACCTTTAGGCAGGTCTCAGACGCGTCAGTATAACGACTAGATACCTGTGGAGCATGCATCAGGTTCATCTCCAGAAGGCGGGTTTGCAGGGGTCCCTCGGTGGGACGGTTATTCTTCAGAGCATCCAGCAGGAAGGAGGTACACTGCTGGATCAGGTTGTATTCCATAAACACGTCCACTATCTGCAAGCATGAGGGTGGAACAGTTCTCTTATAGCATATGTGTGGGTGAGCAACAAACATGAAGACCATCACTATTTCTTCATTCCAGGCATAAGATTTTATTAACGTTATGGTGGGAAGACCCTAAAAGAGCTGACCTGCGTGATGTCAGCCAGGGGCTCCTCATCCTGCACCAGCATCTGAGAGAACTGCAGACCTTGCTCTGGGCTGATTCGCATCACGTTACGCAGCAGAAAGATCCAGTCAGGAGTATACCCCACCTGTCAGCAAACAAACGGTGATGATATATGAACTCCAGCATCCCTTCTCTGCAAAACCCCAAAATGGAACATTGGCTTTAATTAATGCCACAAGGAAAGAAATCAGTTCTCATTTTGGGGGGGGGGGGGGCAAAATTCTCATACTTCCGGGTTGCACGCTCTCACGCCCATGTGTTGCAGGTAGACGCAAAAAGCAGCAACGCTGTCATTTCCAAAATACTGTATGGCAGGAGGAGTCACATTCATAAAGGAAGCATTATCTGATTATTTTTGTGCTATGGTGATGATCTTTACACTAAAATGTGTTTATGAAACTTGCCCGTTTTGTAGCACAGAATTGTCTCTCTAATGGTTAAGATAATCTTTGTTCTATGATGCTTCTGAGAAATGCCTCTTTTGTAGCACAAAATAGTCATTGTTTTTGCTATGGTAGCAATGATGACGACTTTGAGGTAGCTAACTAAGTAAAAAGAAATGTTGGTTTAAAAAAGAAAAACGTTCGGCTGATATTTGTCATTTATCAAGATAATCAGCATCAGTCCTATGTGTCAATATTGGCTGATATTGCCAGCCAATATTCACACTTTATCAATACTGAAAGCTAGCAGCACTACAGCTAAAAACACAACTACTAAAATAATGGAGATGATGTATTAGATGATCAGCCATTTTCCTTAGCAGAGGACAAGGGATTTTCTTGTCTTATATTTATTTATATTTTTCATTAATAAATCTGACCCGCAAATCAATCTTTCGTTTTCCAGCAAGCTCAAAAAAGTAACTGTTTTTTTCTTTTATTCCATTAATAGTGTGTGATTAAGTTCCTAGAGTAATATTTGTGAAATATTTTCATCGAAATGAAATTTAGGTTATCAAAATAATTGATTAACCACAGAGAATACTGACAGCAAATTAAAGACGCATCGAATGCATCTAATCATTCCCTCAAAAACTGTAATTGAATCTGAACAACTTGGGACCAACAACTTACTCCCCTAATAGCAGCTAAAATGCCTTAATTGCTTCTTGGCTCAAAAAATCCACAATTGTGTATTACAGCTCCCATTTTATCAAAGACCCCAGCTGAACTACTATCTAAAATTTCAAAGAATAATGCAGGTATATTTCACCTTTTTGGCATACAATACTATCTTCTGGAACTGTCCTGTCTCTGCGAAGCACTGGATCACTTTGTTTGGAACATTTGCTCTCAGGTAGACACTGAGGGCCAGAGTAGGATCCACAGATTTCACCAGATCTCCAAGCTCTTCTGAACACTCCAGCTACAGGGGAACACAAAGAGACAAAAAAAAGGATTTAAGTCCACAAAATTTCCATCTAAAGGCTACAATTACTTAAGCATTTTTTACCAAAAACCACAGTTAATCATTCACTTTAAATCCTAATGCATTGCAATTAAGCATTCCTCTAACTGATGAATACTGATGGCATTTTAAAAAGAAATATAGCCACAAGAGACAATTACCAGGGTCCAAGCCTGTACTTCATAGCTTGATATAACAACCTTTGATCAGCATGGACTGTAGGTGGTCCACACTCAATTCTGAAGAAAACTTGTAACATTATTGGTCATTTAATGAAGTGGGCTTTATCAATGTCAATTGATTCATACTGACTCAAGGAATTATGCATTTTTTTTTTTTTATTTTAAAGTCAACTTCTGAGTCATGATCATAAATGTGAAACGCCTCAGCCTTCTCAAGGTTGGCTACTTGGTGACAGTTTCATTGGATTTTATCATCTGAAAGCTTTTGTGCCAGATATATGCAATCTGGACAACTTTTGTATTTTTTTCTAAAAATTACATTTTTTTCCATTCAAATTCGTGATTTTTTTCTTAAAAGGTACAGCCTTTACAGGTTAGCAATCTAGGTTTATACACCAGGTCATTGGAGATCTTGGTTTCCTCTTAGAATTTTTTAAAGAAAACTGCTTTGATGTGAAATAAAGGATTATTTTTTATTCTGAAGCAGTGCAGTGGAGCATCTTCTTGTAAACTGGACATCTTACTTGGACGTCCTTCTAAATGTACCTTTCAAATTTTGTGAGAATTGCGCCTTGTGTTGCAAAAATACAAGACACCTAGGTAATGAATGTATTATCTTAATGGTTTGTCGTATCCTTAAACAACTTTTAATGAGTCTGAATAGATGACTCGTCATATTTTCTGCAAATTTGGCCAATGGTCAAGGAAAAGTTAATCTTCAAATTATTTTTCCATACAATTCAAAGCCTGATATTCAAGATGGAAGACAAAGTATTTGAGATCCTTAGTTTCAGCCAAATAGGCACATTCAGATGAATGCAGAACTTTGATCCTTGCGTGTAATTCTTGAGATATTTGCCCATTCATAAAACGCTTTACTGCAGCATCAGATAGAAGAGTATATTTACGAAAATTTAGATCAGACCATTCCACAGAATGTTGTCCAAATTATACCGGTCAAGTTTCATAAAAATTATACAGTATTTTCCAAAGATACAAGACATTAACCGACAATTTTTTTCAAAATGGCAGAATTCCCATGATAGCTGATATGAAATGCTGTTGATCCATACATTAAGTATTACATATCAAGAGGACACCTGAATTCTAATTCTAACCCAAAAGAATATTCTACATATACATATTATGCAATTACAGTGCTCCCTAAAGACCTAACTGTACCAAGATTTGGGATCATCCACAAAATTCTGCAATGGTCATGTATGTCAAGGTTCATGTGAATCAGAGCCTATGTTCAGAAGATGCACGTGATTATGTAGACTTCTTTTTTTTTATTCATAAGATTGCTATGGGAAAACTTTTGGACTTACTGAAATTTCTTTAACAAAATCTGAAGATCCTTTTGAAGTTTTGTGTAAATTGAGTGCCTAGGGTGAGTTTGTTTTAGAATTTTTAATTTTTTCAAAATCACGGAGGATCAAAGATCACCTGGGTGTGGTTTTTAATGCCATTAGACTGAGTTTGAATGACTCTTCCAGATGGTATGAGGAATTTGACTGTATTTTGTATGGTTCTTGAGAAATTGGCCAAATGAAAAAAAATTATTATAGCGCCATCTTGTTGTTTGGACCACTAATTACCAAGAAAAGTGAATTCCTTACCACATGCCATAGTCCAGAAAAATCTGGATGGCCCCTTTGGCTCTAAGATGAAATAATGAAAGACACTACATGTGAACTAAACATGAACACAAAAACTCCCTCACATCACCGATACCTTGTCCTCTTTCAGCCATTTCTCTAGAAGCTGCTTGCGGCCTTGCTGCAGAACAGGCCTACAAAGCTCCAGAGACTCGAATTTGTTGAGCTGGCCCTGGTCCAGTAAGATGCCAAAATACTGCAGCAAAGGGGACGTCTGGCCAGGCTGGGCTGGGACACTCTGGAAGCGACGGATGGTGTCAGGGGTCCGCAGGATACCCTGAAAAATAGAGACTGTCAGCATTCCCTCCATGGTGGGAAACACCACTGTTAGCCTGAATTAGCCTATGGCCTGTCATAGAACACTAAATTAAATACTATCTTATAGATTACAGCTGTATGCGACATTTGAGTTACCTTTGGTGCATTAGCTGCCACTTTTGCGGCCTCCGAGTAGCTTCCTCCTGCAAAGAGATTGTTGAATTTGCGTGCGAAGAGCTCCTCAGCCCCGGCCAGGTTGTTGCGGACGGCCATGCGCAAGGCCAAGTCGGAGTTCTGCAGCACGTTGGTGATGTAGGGAATGATGTTCTCCTCCTCCACACACACTGAAAGCACCTGCAAGTGCAAATAACAGTGATAAATACACACAGGCCCAAAATGGCAGAGACGTTAACCAATGGTTGAAAAAAAAAAGAGGGGAAAAAAAAACAGAACTTCGAATAGGCTGACAGTACAACAAGCTAAAGGGGTACACAGTCCCAATAAAGCCTTAAGAAACAGATATACTGTATATGAACAATAACAGGGGTGCCAGTGCAAATGTAACCCATGGCTCTGTATGTGTGGAGCTGGCTTGCATCCCCGTATCTGTGTGGGTTTTCGCCCACGGTCCAAAAACATGCGGTTAGGCGAGTTGGGGTCTCTGAAGTCCTCCTTGCATGCAAGCCTGTGTCCTGCAACAGCCTGGCATCTGGTCTAAAGTGTCGCTTGCCTTGTGCCCTATGCTACCCTGGAATAGGTTCCAGACTCACCGTGACCCTGTAAAGGATCAGCAGTTATGGAAAGAAATGGAAAGATTGGTGAAGATTATCTCAAGGTCTTAGAGGATTAGGCTTAATTGTGCTTCCCCAGATCTATCACAAGCAGGCCCAGCAGTGGGGGGGTTCCACTATGAATATGCTAAGGATGTGGCACTGAGGAGATTTTACACACAAGGACACTGGCATATCTTTTCCCATTTTGCACCATTATTCAACCAGAGGGGAAGCCAGGGGTGAAAATGTTACTGATCAGAATAGCAAAGTGAGCAGAAATACCGGGGTGAAGTTTAAGGAAAAACTGAGAGATATTCTACAGAGCCAGACTATCACTAACTATACTGACTCAGCCAACAGGAGTCATTGAGAAGATGGAAGTATTAAGGGTGATCTCTTGCTTGGAGTAACATGTAGAGCCTATCAAATAGGTCTATATCCCATTTCAGCTCCACTAAATATTTGATGGACATCAGTGGTTTAGGGAAGAATTATTTATTACTGGTCAAGATCAGGTGTCCATAAATGAGAGGAGAGACTGCAAGAGCCTTCCTGCTTGTTTACTTGGCTAATCATACTCTTCTGTTGCAATGGAAAATTACCACCAAGTTTACAGTTTTTTCCTTGCAAAACCCATAAATTATTTAATAAAAAGCTTGTTCTCTATTTCTCCCAGTTTACCTGATCTAAAGATAAAAAAACATCAATTAAAAACAAAATATGCAGCTATAAATGTGTTGACATGCAATTTTGCAGACAATGAATTGCTAAATATATAAAAATGATGAGGACACCGCAATGCCTAGTTAGCATCCAGCTAGAAGCATGATAGTAATCACCAAAGATGTAAGGTGTTAAAAGTGCAACAAGGTAGCCCCCAAAATAGTACTGGAGAGTACATTCATGAGTTCTGGAGCTTGTCTGCCAACATCAGCCAGTAGCCAAGTCAACAGCCAACCTTCTGCATAATGCAAAAGAGTTTCCATACCTGGAATGCAGTAAACAAATGGTGTTTTGCACAATGGATGCTGTGACGGACAATCACACATTCAGTCGCAATAAAATGAAAACTAATGTAGCAGGAAGGTTTTATTTGCCATTAAAAGAACTGTATAGGAAATGTACTTCAGCTACTATTCATGACCCAGCAGCTGTGCAACCTGTGACTAATCCTAGACTTACAGCCACACCACTGCCTTAGAGATATTGCATCCCGCACAGCATGGGTGGTCTGCGAGACACAACACAAGGAGCGGAAAATGATACCTGTCCCTTCCTGTTGACTCCAATGATGCCAGCAGTGGCTTCATGAGGAGCCGTGACGAAAATGGTCTCCCCACTGATCCTGTTCATGTAGATACAGGTACCCGTCTCCAGGTCATACAGATGGATGTAACCGTATTTGGTGATGAGAAAGACAACATCCTGCTTGGAACTTATCTAGAGAGATGCAGGGGTGTGAAGTGGGAGAAATATTACATTACATAGATTTATTTAGCAGAAGTTTTTATGCAAAGTGATATAGAACTGGGGGAGCGAGGTCAGCCGGTCCCTGGAAGAACTGGGGTTAAGTGTCTCGCTCAAGGGTGAAATCACTGTGTGACCGAGGAATCTGAGCCACCGAGTCTCATATTACCCCAAAAACATGGGCATTACATTGTGAGGTCTTAAACGGGAGAGAAAAAAGAATTCATAATCCTCGTTCAGCATATTTTCCTCGAATGTTAACGGTCACTGGGATTCAGGATCTCTCGCAAATCACGTCAGCAGCTGAACCAGTTCAGGGTTTATCTGTAGGAGAAAGAAATATGCTGATCTGTGAGATAGAGATGTGATGCACATGAGAGACAGACCGAGTGCAAAACCAGAGCGCTCAGCATGCAACACGAAAGAGCTTTGGTTAGGTACAGGGAGACCTGCAATACCTGCATGGCAACAGGGAAGTCGTTCTGGGCCTCAGGAGGGAAAAACACATCCACGGCTTTCTTCGGAAAAGGCTGGTTCCCTGTCGGGGGCGTTCCCACTTCAATAATATGTAACTAAGCAAAAATAAAAGTACAAAACGTCTGACCGTCTAATTCTGCAGAACAACACATATACAGAAATGTTCACTATTAGTTAATTATTTTCAACAGGTATCAGCATCTAGGTCACACACACACACAAAAATCCAGGCTTTTCTTCCTTATTCGTGGATCATCACATAAGTTATACCTTTAATATATCTGATAAAGACAAACAAGATCATTTCCAGGGTCGTTTCCCCCAGAGCCCCCCCACTGTGTCATTCCTCTCATAATCATACCTTCCCCCCAGCTTGACCTCGAACAGCAAAGCAGAAGAGAGTGGACTCCTCTGCATTGCCCTCCATTTTAAACTGAGCAAAGCTAGCAGCATGGCCCTCTATTGGTTGGGAGACCTTCCTGTCCACAGAGTACAACTGCATGGCACCAACGACACGGTTTTGCTAAAAAGCAAAAGGAACTCATTAAATTCATTAAATAACAAACCAAAGGAGACAGACAGACCTGTATATATGGCAACATTATGAGATGGAACTGCTTTTCAAGAGAAGTTGTGATGAATGTTTTCAGAGTTTATCACTACTATACAAAAGACCAGCAGAATAACATTTTTGTGTTCGGTGTTTGGGTTTCATACACTGAATAATTTTATAATGTGTTGATAGATAAATCTACCATTTTGACTGAATGCATACTTGCCACAAAAATACTTTGCACACTCTAAACGGAGATCACAGCCCACTATACCTGTGCAGAAATGCCAATTAAAAGCAGCCACTTCTGCTTGGCATCGGTGCGATAGTTGATGATCTGACAGCCTGCCAGACTGGAATGTCGGTCAAAAACTTTGAGTGGTTGCGACTCGCCCTCCATGCCCCAGTGGTAGACCGCGTTGTCTGTGACTAGCGCCACTGTGTTGAGGGAGATCCACTTCCAGAAGGTGACATCTTCAGTCATGGTGTGGGCCTTCATCTTGCTCTTCATCTCGATGTTGAAGATCTGAAGGGTTTTTGCCGCTGTGAATAACACGAAAGCAAGAGTTAAAAAAGACAGATTGGAAAAACAGTCATTAACTTTTTTCCACAGTGCATTAGGCAAGATAAAGACAAAGACCTTAGAGGTAAGAAGAAAAATGCAGAAAACACCAGCACAGAATCATAGAAAATCCCTGCCATTGGACAGGGTGGATTTTTTGCTACGGTCAATCACTATAGAGGACATAGACCATAACATCACCATTTAAACATTATACATTTATTAAGTATAAAAACCGATACAGTAATAATGATAAACATCAGTGACTTCTGTTATCTTCTCCGAGATCTTGTAGGAGAATTGGCCGTTTCACATTATCTCATTAGAGAGAATGAATTAAAATACAATTATCCTTTACCACAAGTTTGATCTTAGGACAAATCTGGCCAATATATCAATTATAAAGATAAGAAATTTGTGCTATCACTTCCAATACAAATGTAACCTTAATACACAATTGCAGCAAATTCCAATGAAATAAACTCATCCAGAACCAGCAGGAGATCCCAAACGTGGAATTACACAAAGCTCACAGATTATACCAAGAGCTTAAACCCCACACACGGGCAAAAACATGCAATGCCAACGCTAATAAGGGTAAAACACACACCAGTCTTTTAAAATCTAGAGAGAGATTCATATCAAAATCATAAAACACACTAATACATATTTTCAATGTCTTGACAAAGATGATAATAATCACGGGTATGTCAGTAAATTTAAACTTGGCAGGAAATCTCAGGCTTGAAGGCTGGCGGTCTGCAGATGGCAAGCTGAATGAACGGACAGAGAGATGCATCAGTGGTAGGGTAAGGCACCACTGGTTGACCACAGAGAATTAAATGAGAGCAACACACATAACGAAAGCAAGGCATCCAGGCACACACAGGTACACAACTGGAAGTCAGGGAAAAAAAACAACAATATCTGCTACGATTTACAATGGGAGGGGAAGAAAGGTTTGTTGTATGAAGCCTGGTGGCCACACATGGAGGAAGAGTGAGACAAAGAGAAAACTGACAGGACTCAAGAAATTAAGCTTACAATTATATATAAACATAAGAAAAAACAGGCTACAAATCCCACCACAAGAGAGCTAATAATACTGGAATCACTCATTACCCACTGAGGGGCAAACAGAGACGACTACAGAAGCACTAGGATTTAGACAGCTTAGATGGCACTCAAACAGCAGACATGCCAAAGTAGAATAGAACAAAAAGGGTGCAAAATAAAAAACAGTATATATATCAGCTACATTTTTTAGTTTCTGGAAATCCAAAAAATTAACTGGTGTTTTTTCCTTGAGAAATACCTGCATGTCATTCAGAAAAGCAGTAAATATAATGTTTTGCTTTATGGCTGAATAAATACAGAACACAGGACTAAATATATGATAAGTTAAAGCATACAGGTGAATTTAAACTGCTTTCACAATCCTGAATGCCTTCAGTCACCAGCCGCATCATAACACATGAACGGCTTCTTTATTCTAGTGAAAAGTGACACCTTGTTTCAATTGTTAAATTATTCACGCAATATTAGCACAATAAAAGGGAAGGGCAACAGAAACACCAAAACTGAAAAAAACAAAACCAACTTAAACTCATTCCATTCCTATTGAAAAATATGCCAAATTCACACTTTGTTCAAGTTAAATACCAAAATTATTTCCTGCTGAGTTACCATATTTAAATGGGCCACATATGGTGACATCAAATACTCAAGCCGGAAGTCCAGCTATATTCTAATTTTTCAACTATTTAATCAAATATTTGATTAAAACTGAATCCTTACAAGTACCTTGCAGTAAATAAACAAACCAGTATTTTATCTGAAAACGACCATTAGAGATTACCCAGAATACTAGCCTATGTGTTTGTGCTGTTGAGGCTACTGTTTGTGAAAACAATAGACTGGCCTCACATGAATTGAGTCATGCACTGATGTGCCAAGAACATGATAGAAGATCACACTGGTTCAAGGGGAAACCGGTTATCGAAACAGCTAACATTCATACAGTCAAGATTTTCATAGCTGCTGGAGGAATATATTTACCAACTCTGACAAGATTTAACATAGGCAGCCCTCTATTAGATTGCCTTCTAATTAAATTAGCCTTCGTTGAGCCCTTGATAGAATCATGCACCATCAATTACAAAAAACCCAAATATATTTAACTATAATTAAAATAGTAAATCAAAATTAGAAAAAACTTTAGGTAAAACACCTGTGTTTAAACAGTTATTCCATTAAATGTTTCAAAGATTTTCATGATAACAGGCACTTTATAATGAGCGAGTCCTTAACTGACACAATAAACACAACATACACACACATTAATCCAATTGAGACTTATCAGTCAACAGCACAATGGCAAGAAAATAGTCTGAATAGATGGAAAGAATGCCAGGACTATGATGGACAATCCTGGTTTGAATGATATTAATATCCAAAGATGGAAATAAATATATTTGTAGCTATCAAAGTATATACAAAGCTATCAAGGTAATTTTATTAACTCTTCATGTTAGGTATTACAGTCAAAATAAAAAAACACCAGGGCCTCTCCTGGAATTAAAACCTTCAATCACACACACATACATATGCACGCGCGCGCACATACACACACACACACACACACACACCTGTACTCCTATCTTTGTGGGGACCGTCCATTCATTTTCATGGGCAAAACCCTAATCCCAACAATAAAACCTTAGCCCCTACCCAACCCTAATTTTAATCATAAGTAACCAAACAAAGTACAAGTCTTTTGGTATTTTTAGTTTTTGATTGCAGTCCCAGATTTTTATACAATTGAAATTTCCCTTGTGGAGACCGAAAACATGGTCCCTACAACATCAAAATAACAGGTTTTTATCACATTGTGGGGACATTTTGTCCCCACGATGTAATGTATATCTGACTCGCATGCACACACACACACATTATCCAAAAAGTGTTCTCAAAGAATATTCAGGACAAGATTGTAACTTCCACAATTTGTGAAAAGTAAATGTTAACTCACCGTCTGCATACATAAGAAAGCCATAAAAAAAAAACAAACAAAAAAGAAATAAATTGTCATGGTACAATTTTAAAACATATATTCATAATATTCCTAATATTAAAAAAAACACAGGAATGTGACAGCCCAACACACAACGACTTAGAAGACAGACCAATATTAAAAATTAGGATAAATATCAATTACATAAAATAAAACGCCGTGTAATAATTTAAATGCTGATAGATCCATCTATAGCATGACTGTCAACTACTGAACATTGTATTATTTTGGAAACTTTGGAAGAAAAAAAAAAATCACAAAAGCAACTGTACGAAACTGATAAGATCAGGGGTTACATAAGGAGAAGAATGTAACTCTCCTTTTCTTCTGTGCTGCCTCTCCTACCTTTGAGGGCGATGACTTTGCTGGCGGGGTTCATAATGGCGCTATCTGCAGAGATTGGTCTGCGAATAGGGTTGTTTGGGTCGTTCATGTCAATAATCACCACCTGTGCTTGCTCGCCAACCTTCTCCCGGATGCAGATGAACTTGTCCGACTCCATGGTCAGAGTGCTGAATCCAATGTTGGCGGGATTTATACCCAGATTTTGGAGCTGCAAGGAAAATAATAAATATTGTAAAATAAGAAATGGAAAAGCCCAGATTTGCAGAGCTGATAAGTGAGTGGAAAGCTGATCCTAAAACAATGTCAAACAACAACATAAGCGCTGAAACCCAGCACACAAAAATAGGTGCTACACTAAAGCTCCACTGAATCCTGAAGGAAACACAAAAAGGTTGATCAGTTAATGAAGAAACATTCAAAGGCAAATTAAAGAATCATAACCAACAGCAGTGCAACCATTGAGACAGAGGTAATCTCAACATTATACTGACCAGGGGAAATATGGGTGACACTCCACCAAGAATCAAACAATTTCCATGCAATTGTGACCTCAAGTAAATATACTCAAAATATAATATAGGGAATTTACTTAAAATGTAAAACTTACTCTGCCTTTTCCTTTCCTATATATCTATGCAAATCCTTACTATTGTAATATTAAAACACACTTGCCCCTAATATATTTAAAATGTTTCAGAAACAGGACACAAAGCCATATAAGGCATGAAATTAAAATAGTGAATAATACAACTCTAGTAGACCATCATACAACTGTATCACAAACATGTTTATCATGCTGCATACTGTACCACTGCTAACAATTCACACCCGTACTGCATACTGTACCACTGCCAACAATTCACACCCGTACTGCATACTGTACCACTGCCAACAATTCACACCCGTACTGCATACTGTACCACTGCTAACAATTCATACCCGTAATGCATACTGTACCACTGCTAACAATTCACACCCGTACTGCATACTGTGTAGTCGACTTTTTACAATTTTTGCATTTTTAGGAATGCATTAATAACAGTGATAAAGCACTAATACTGTGCATTAAAAATGTGTGGTGTCTAAACTGAAAGTGCCATGTGGCTAAACTGCCTGTCAGAAATGGGAAGGCAGGGAACCCAGAGGAACCCAATAAAAACATAGAGATTACACACAGACAGGGGGGAGCATCCAAAGCTGAAACCAACAACAATTAGGATATTCTGAAAGTTTATGAAGAAAATATGCCAATGGGAAAAACCTTGGACAAATATAATGCAGAGCTTCAGGTATGACGTGCATCATATATAAGAATGTTCTGATAAATAGCTAAAGAGAAATTAGATGGAGTATAATTTGCTTTATTTGTTGTTGGCCATGAGCATTAAGGGTTAACAGTAATTAAGTAAACACATACATCATTTATCTGATACTTTTATCCAACAAAGGTTCACTCATGCCCTTGAACACTATATAAGTTGCTTCCCCCATAATGACAACTTCTTTAAGGTATATATCTTTCTGAGTCTTTTATATGAGGTTCTTTATATATTTTCAAGTCTGTCACACACTATATTTACAATGTGAAATATTTAAGTATGCGTCGCTGCTCAGCATAGCAAATATATTTAACTAGAAAAAAAAGCTTGGATGACATCTATGATGAAGAAGTCAGACTAATACATGCATTATTAATAAGTAGCTTTCAATGACCCAGAAAAAATAATTAGGAACACCTGTCCATCAGCTGTGACCTATGGTCCTAGAGGACTACAGGAATCACATTAGATCACATTCTACTTTATGGTTAGTGTGCTGAGTACAGTGACAGAGACAATGAAATATAGGGAGCCAGCAATCAGACCCTTACAATCTTACAACCCCCACAAGCATTGCTATGGGTTACTCATATTTGTTTACAATTCTAGGGGCATTTACCTGCTTTTATACATCCCAGCCACAACAGGATATGCTCAAATAATGTACTTCAACAAATGACAGTAACGGTACTGTTTCTTCCATCCATCCATCCATCCATCTTCTATACCTGCTTGTCCTATGCAAGGTCGCAGGGGCTCCAGAGCCTAGTCCACAAGATGCCGACGCAAGGCAGGGATAAGCCCGGATGGGGTACCAACCCATCAAGGGCACGCGCGCACACACACACAAAGTCCCATTAACACACACACTTCACATCTATCGATAATATGGCAACTTTATAAATTGTACTTTTCTTTGTATTACGTATTTCCTTTTGAGCACAATCCAGGGGGCAGCTACGCAGAGTGTGCGGCTGTATATGCGACAAAACTTTGCATGGGTAAGTAAACCTACGTTTCTACATTAGAAATGGTCATACGATGCTAACGTATGTTTTACGTGTTAGAAATTAGACTTTTATTCATTGGTTTCATGCGTGTACTATCTGAGAGTAAAAACAACGCTATGCACTCGGGTATTTCTTAAAGAATGTACGCCAGCAAGAATAACTTTCCGGGCTAATAAACATCGCCCATCAAACAGCGTTTGAGTTTCGTATTAATAAACTACGAGGATACTGCATGGCGGTAGACACAGACAAAATCTAATGCAATCAAGCCGGATTTCTAAAAATAACCATACTTAAGCCTTAAGCGCAGCATTATAAAAATATAATAAAGCGGCCTTGCTGACGGTGACTTTGACAGCGAAAGCATCTCCCCCCTTCGCCAGCTGAGCATCCGCTTATCTTCGTATTTACCTGAGACCTCGCATTACGTTCAATTAAAGTAGCATTTAAAAGATTAAATAAGCCAAATGGCTATTTTATAATAGTACCTCACTAACTCGAAATACACAATCCTAGCTTTTTAAACTAGTTAAGCCTAAAATTAAAAAAATGCAAAATCCAGTTCCTTTTAGCCTCTAACACATGAGACATGACATCAACATATAACACTGTAAATTATAGTTTATAGTTCATCTGTCGAGCAGATTTGTTCCAGCATCATAGCAACGGTGATGTTGGGCGAGCGATCCGAGCTGCCAGCTAACCCGCCGGCTGCTGTTAACAAATAAGGCCGGGAGGGAGGTCATTCATTTACAACAATGAACCAGCTTCCTCGTACCGATGGGCTTTCTACCAAAAACCCTCCCCAGTATATCCATTTTCCTCCACATAATACCTGCAGGTGCTCCTGGAATCGGATAGGCAGGATCTGAGCCATGATGGTTCCTCTCTCCTCCTTGTCCCAGTTCTCCTAGATAACCGCTACTGCTTCGTTTTTCGTCAGATGGGATCCAAGAAGCTAAAGAAGCAAGAGAGTCTGAAGAATGGAAGATGGGGGGGGGGTTCAAATCTGGTTAAGGTGGCGGAAAAAATATCTTGCTAACTGGCGCGCTAAACTCCCCGCAGGTTGATGTTTCCCCTGAATGAAGATCGGCGGCCCCACCACTGAACTCCCAAAGCCCGCAATGGCGGCGGAGACACCGTAGAAGAGTACAATGCGGAAAGAGCTCCGGCCCTCCGAGGAGGCGGAGGGATACGGCTCCCTTAACGGCGCCTGCACCAAGTCAGAGGACGCATATAGGTGCATTTAGTAATGCCCTTCTGTCACGACCAAGGGATCTTGCAAGATCTTTGAAAATATTTTAAATTGAATAATAGTAAATTAATCTGAAAGAAAGTATGCTGATCCCAAGGGTGACTCAAGCTTTAGCCACTCCTATACAGAGAAACATTCCCTTTTGTTAATTTTTTTGCGATTTATAATTTAGTATAACTTTTAGGCTGGATGTAACCCTAATTTGAAATTCGACTGGTACGTTCCTATGTGGGACACGATATTCCTGGGACTATTTCTTTGCTATTCGTGGTGGTATATTGACGTCAGTGCTTGTTTGACAGTTTGAGGCATGGTGCGGGATTTGCCGCGGAGACGCTGCTTAGAGCATCGTAATCTTATTGGGGCCTGGTTGAAGACAGCTTCAAATTTTATAAGCGTTTGCAATAAGAAGTTACTAGCTATATATACATTTTGTTTGCCTCCTGATGTTATAACAAATTTCATGTTGTTTTTGTGAACATACTCCTTCGTTACCCTTTGCAAACAGGTTTCTGTCTCAACTTACACACTTAAGCCTAGTTCATCTACACTTGTCCGCGTGCGCTTACGGTCCGCGCATGATTGTGCGCGCAGAAACATTCCTGACAATATACAAGGTTCTCGTACGGAAGTCTGTAGAGGACATGCATGAACTTTTTTTTCTTTTCGTTATCTCGAAATCACGACTTATTTTTCTCGTGATCTTGACATAACCAAAGTCGTTTTCTCGAGATCACGACTTATTTTTTTCTTGTTATCTCGACACAACCCATATGTCACTTTCCCATGATCTCGCGACAGGTTTAGTAATATCCTCATGGACAAATGCATCATATTTTACTTTGATCGTGGACTGTCCCAATCAGAATCACAATCAATTGCTGAAATTGCGACTGCACAATCACATATAAACACGAAGACAAGAACAATACAAGTATAAAAATAGGAATGAAGTGTAAAACAAATTACGGCACTGTTAAACATTCTAATAAATAAAATAAAAATAAGATCTCTGTGTAGGAATCTAAAGTACCTTTGTCCAAAAGTTACAGGAAAAGTAAAAGTGTATATTGCACAGTACAGTAAAAGTATATTAGTATAGTATAAGTATATTCCACCAATATCATAAGTGGTTATATTGCACTTGTTTGTAAAACCAAGTTAGACTTCAAACTGTGGGGAAAAAGTCGAGATATATTGCACCTAATGATGGATACGAGGAAATAACACTGTGTCTGTTGGTGCTAGAAAATTGTCATATTAGTGTTCGTCATTTGAGAAGGAGCCTCAGAAATTTGCAGCTGTACCGTACGTCGGAGAAGTTATAGTGAGCCTGAACGAGTAGTCAGTTTTTTTTTTTACCAAACAACTGGAGATTCCAGGACGTCTCCATGTTTATCGGGTGATGTTTGAAAGATGTCGGCTTAAAAAAATAAGAAAAACGTAAGTCGTGATCTCGTGATAACGACTTTGGTTATGTCGAGATCACAAGAAAAATAAGTCGTGATCTCGAGATAACGAAAAGGGAAAAAAAAAAAGTTTATGCATGTACTCTACAGATTTCCGTATTCTCCAGCTGCCAGTCTGCAACACAGTTATTTCCCTGCTCAAACACAACTACCAAACCCGACAGTTAGCTGATGAACTGAATAAGGTAGCCTATATTTAAGGGGGGAAATCTGCAAACTGTGTTGCAGGCTGGCCCTCCAAGACCAGAATTTGGGAACCCTAACTTAAAAGCACTTAAAGTCACATAAGTAAAAACAATAAGGTAAAAAGATATTGCACAAAGTGATACTGGATTATTGTTGCTACGTTAATACAATGCGGGGTGTTGTCTGTATATTACTGTAAGTAATATGAATGAATGAAAGTGTTCAGTTCTGGGAAAGAAGCTGTTCCTCAGTCTGTTTGATAGCTTTGAATCTCTTGCCTAATGGCAAGGAGACAAAGAGACTGTGCCTTGGGTGGTTTGGGTCCTTTCTGATGTTGTTAGCCTTCTTGCACAGGTGACTACCATGTACAATTTCAATTGCTAAAGCTTAGTTCTTATGATTTTCTGAGCAGTTCTTGCCACCCGGGCCAAGTCCTTTCTGTCTTCAGAGGTGCAGCTGGGGCAGCTCTCTATGGTGCTGCCGTAAAAGTTGACCAGGAGCTGTGGGGGGAGTCCAGTTTGTTTGAGTTTCTTTAAGAAGAGCCTCTGTTGAGCTTCCTTCACAAGGTGGGAGGTTTTAAAGGATCACAAAAAGTCATCTGTTATGTGATTTCCCAAGAGTCCCCAGGTCGTCTGTTATGTGTTCACCCTCTCCACCTTTTCAACATTTACATGGAGAGAGGAATGGGAGATCTTCCTGGGTCTCCGACATCCAAAATGATCTCCTTGGTTATAGTGGTGTTCAGGACCAGATTGTTGTACCTGCACCACTCAACCAGATGTTGGACCTCCTCCCTGTACCACAGACATGAGTCCCATTATACTGTAGTAGTGTCATCAGTGAACTTCACTACAGCGTTAGACGAATGTGTGGGGGTGCAATCATGGGTGTATTGCAACAAACACAGATACAATAAGTATAGTCAAATGGGTAGATTTTTATGCCATCTTTTAAGTGTTTGCAACTTGCTACTAGACTTGGGTGTTATTGAGGTATTACAGCATATCTCAGAATTTTGAAATACACCCCCCTACCCTGTGCACAACCAAAAATGAAGTAGGAATTGGCTTTTACTTCACTTCTCCATTTGCACTTCAGTCTGTGCATAGGGTGAATTCTGAATTGTGTGTAACCCAGATTTTTACATCCAGCTGACATTATGAACCTCAGTGCATGTAAACTGTACATATGCAAGGAAATTGATTATGTGTTTCCAGTAGGTGGCAGCACTGACTTTCAGAGAGTAGACATCAAACAACAGAGAGTAGAGTAAGAATAATTGTTGTAGTAGAAGTTAGCAATTCATTCCATCGGTTAGTTTTAGTGCACAGTGAAATGTGTGTTTATAAATACATAACATTTTGTTGTAACTTATATACAACTAACATTCAGCATTTTTTTAATGAATGACTTTTTCGATTCCAATATACAGTATTTGTTGTGTAGAATCTATATTACAGGTGTGGACACCTACATATAATAGGTACAAAAAGGCCTGTCAGTTTTTCCACACACAGTATCACCATGGTATATCAATTTATGTGCAGCCAAATACTAAGGGAGCAAGTATTTAGAGATCACAATGATTTGTGGCTTATCAGTCATTTTATAACAGCAAGAGCAATTCTGAAGTGTGATGATTTGGCCCTGGTACTTGAACCATCATGCTGTTCCTGTCCATCTTTAAGTACTGACAGCACTTGGACTTTTAGTGACAGGAACATACCAACAAGAACTGGCTGACCGATCAGGGATTTCCCAGCCATTCACTCCCCCAATAAGCAGACCTTTGAATTTAAATTATTTAAGCTGCGCCCCCCAGTCTGAAACTCTCTATGCCATTGATCCCAGCCCATTATTTTTTAAGTTATGGCTGGTATTAACTGTCAAGACAGAATATGAAGCTTCCTTTATTAAATTTACAGGCAAACATCACAAAGCAATTTGCAGCAATGTCTGGCTTTCCTAATATCAGTGCTATTGACTGCATTCACATTGCAATAAAAACTCCACCAGTGAATAAAGTTGCTTTTGTGAACAGAAAGCAGTTTCATTCCATCAACGTGCAACTCATCTGTGACTTCAATACTAAGAAACTACAATGTAGGACATTGTTATATACGAGAGGTGTGAGAGGTATGCCTTTTTGTACATAAACTATATGTATATACATACCAGTATTGGGTCACACCTTCCACTCATTGAATTCAGGTGTTTTATTCAGACCCATTGCCACAGGTATATAAAATCAAGCACCAGACCATGCAGTCAGGTTTACAAATATTTGTTAAAGGAGTTGTGAAAAGATCTCAGTTAATTCAAGCGTGGTACTGTCATAGGATGCCACCATTGCAGTAAGTCAGTTCGTGAAATTTCTTCTTTGTTAGATATTCCATGGTCAACTGTAAGTGGTATCATTGCAACGTGGAAGTGTTTAGGAACAGAAACTTAGCCACGAAGTAGCAGACCATGTATAGTAACAGAGTGCTGAGGCTTATAGTGCATAGAGGTCCCAACACTGTTAACTCAGTAACTGCAGAGTTCCAAACTTCCTCTCACATTAACCCCAAGCGCAAAAACCGTGTGCTGGGAGCTTCGTGGAATGGGTTTCCATGGCTGAGCAGCTGCACATAAGCCTCAAATCACCAAGCGTAATACCAAGTGTCGAATGGAGTGGTGTAAAGCACTACACCACTGGACCCAAGAGCATTGGAAACATGTTCTGTGTCGTGACGAATCACGCTTCTCCATCTGACAGTCAGATGGAGTCCAAAAAAAAAAATTGTTACCTGCCTGATAGCATTGTGCCAAGTGTAAAGTTTGGTGGAGGGGGGATAATGGTATGGGGTTGTTTTTCAGGGGTTGGGCTAGGCCCCTTAGTTACAATGAATGGAACACTTAATGCATTGGCATACCAAGACATTTTAGACAATTCTATGAGTATGCTTACAACTTTGGTTGGGTGAGTTCAGGTAAGAACTTGACTGGCCTGCACAGAACCTTGACCTCACCCCCATCAAATACCTTTTGGATGAACTAGAAGGAGACTGTGAGCCAGGTCTTCATATCCAACATCAGTGCCTGACCTCACAAATGCTCTTCTGAATGAATGGGCAAAAATTCCCATAGACCCACTCCAAAACCTTGTGCAAAATCTTCCCAGAAGAGTGGCAGCTGTTATACAGTGCCTATAAAAATTATTCACGCCCCTTAGATGTTTTACCCTTTTATTGCTTTTATAAATCAATCATGATCAACGTAATTCGGCTTTTTTGGCAAAAAAAATACAAAAAACCCCTTTAGTGTCAAAATGAAAAAATAAATTTCTACAAAATAATGACAATTAAATAAAAATATGTAACATAAAATAAGTGATTGCATAAATATTCACCCCCTTTAAACTGACAATTCAACAGAGGTCCAGCAAATTGGTGCTAGTTGTCTCTCAATTAGTGGAATGGAGATCACCTGAGTGCAGTGACTGTGTCTCAAGTGATTGTAGTGTACTGTAAAGACACCTGTGTCTGGAAGGTCCAGTCACTGGTTATTCAGTATTCCTGGCTACTGTTACAGCATGAAGACAAAAGAACACTCCAAGCAAATCAGAGAAAAGGTTATTGAAAAGTATAAGTCTGTGGATGGATACAAAAAAAATTCTAAGGCACTGAACATCCCCTAGAGTTCAGTTAAATCCATCATCAAGAAATGGAAGGAATATGGCACGTGTGTAAATCTGCCTAGAACAGGCCATCCCCACAAACTGAGTGACCGTGCAAGAAGGAGACTAGTGAGAGAGGCCACCAGGACACCTATGGCTACTCTGAAGGAGTTACAAGCTTCAGAAGCTGAGATGGGAGAGACTGCATACAACAACTTTTGCCCGGGTTCTTCACCAGTCAAAGCTTTATGGGAGAGTGGCAATGAGAAAGCCATTGCTGAAGAAAACTCATATTAAGTCTCGACTAGAGTTTGCCAAAAGGCACGTTGGAGAGACTCCATGGTCAAGTGGAAGAAAGTTCTTTGGTCTGATGAGACCAAAATGGAGGTTTTTGGCCATCAGAGAAGACGCTATGTTTGGCGGACATCAAACACTGCACATCACCACAAACACACCATCCCCACCGCGAGGCACGGTGGTGGCAGCATCATCAAACACTGCACATCACCACAAACACACCATCCCCACCGCGAGGCACGGTGGTGGCAGCATCATCAAACACTGCACATCACCACAAACACACCATCCCCACCGCGAGGCACGGTGGTGGCAGCATCCTGCTGTGGGGATGCTGCTTGGCACCAGGCCCTGGAAGGCTTGTAAGGGTAGAAGGGAAAATGAATGCAGCAAAATACAGGGAAATCCTGGAGGACAATTTGATTCCATCTGCAAGAGAACTACGGCTTGGGAGAAGATTTATTTTCCAGTAAGACAACCTGAAGCACACAGCTAAAGCTACACAGAAATGGATTGAAGACAGCAAGGTGGATGTTCTGGAGTGGCCATGTCAAAGCCCAGACCTCAGTCCAATAGAGAATTTGTGGCTGGACTTGAAAAGGGCTGTTCACACCCGATCCCCATGCAACCTGACAGAGCTTGAACAGTTTTGCAATGAAGAATGGAATAAAATTGCAGTGTTCAGATGTGCAAGCCTGATTGAGACCTATCCACACAGACTCTGTGATTGTAGCCAAAGGTGCATCTACTAAATACTGACTTGAAGGGGGGTGAATATTTATGCAATCACTTATTTTATGTTACATATTTTTAATTGTCATTACTTTGTAGAAAACAGTTTTCACTTTGACATTAAAGGGGATTTTCGTAATATTTTTTTTTGTCAGAAAAGCCGAATTGTTGATCATGATTGATTTATAAAAGCAATAAAAGGGTAAAACATCCAAGGGGGTGAATACTTCTTATAGGCACGGTAGCTGCAAAGGGGGACCATCTCCATATTGATGCCTATGGATTTAGAACAGGATTCATAAAAGCTCCAGTAGGTATATTTGCCAGGTCTCAATACTTTTGTTCATATAGTGTATATAGTTTGAGCAAATACACAACTGACAACATTTGTTAACTTCTAACAAAGTAATTTTAATGGAACTGGTATTTAAAATTGTAGCTTAAAAGACTCAAAAAATAATAAATTATGTACATATATAAACTTCATACAAACAATCTTAAATTCTGGTTCTGGAGGGTTTCACTTTGTACAGGTTTTGAATCCACAACTGAGGCCAAATGACTTGGTATTTCAATGCCCCTGTTGCACATGGCCAATAAAAATCTTGAATCTTGATATTGTTGTCATTCTACTTTCAAATTAGCAAGGCTAATAATTATTAAAAGATATCTAGGAACCCTGAATATACTCGTGCCCCTACAGAACCAGGACTGAACATTTCTGGAAACTTAATTTGAAGGCTTCAGTTCTGTGTTTGATACACCCAGCAATACCTTATGGCATAAGAGGGTAATGAAACACTGATCTTCTTGGTCTGTCATTTTATTCTACATTTATAACTGCTCTCCTTTTTGTCACTACCAGACTGATGGAGGACAATCCTAGACTTCACAGCTGCAGTGATGCTCTGTCTCTTCATATGTTCTAATGCTCAGTAATGGCACCTCCCTTAAGATGCTTTGCTCATCTGACGCTCCTGCTTCCGCTGTAGGTATCGTGATCGGGCTGCTGACACAGAGTCTTCGCTGTTCCTCCGTTCCAGTTTCTTTAGCGCATCTTCAGCAGCCACTCCTGCGGAGATCAATTAACCACAGGCCTTCTGAATATCTGAAAGTGCTGCACAGCCACCAGCATATACATAAATAGATTTGAACAGCTCATCAATTCAATAAAGATGCATCCCATCCACGGTGCACCCCAGCCTTGTCCCCAGTGCTTTCTGGGATGGACTCCAACCCCATGACCATGACCAGAATAAGTAATTAGAAGATGGATGGATCAATTTAACAAATAAAACCATTTTTAAAGCTCCAAACACATAGTGCTTCAATCCTACTGTTTATTATTATTTGCAGTTTGCCGAAAACTAAACAATGAGCATAGATCCTAAGGCACAGAGAGAACAAATTAGGTGGAGTAGGTACAATGTGCCATATGACCTAAAGGTGGTGCAATAGCACTACCATTTATGTTTTGGCCCATACCATGAGTGGAATAGTTAAAAATATTTTCCACAAGTTGCTCGGCTTGCGTGAAACAAAACCGCAATACACACCTGTCTACTTAGATCTTTTGCTAATCTGCAGTCCCATCCTTTTTATTTGGTCCTAGAAGTTTGCCCATTCTGGACTCAGGGATTCAAGCTTATCAATAATAATAATAATATAAAATAATTATTGTTGTTAAACAATACAGCACCAGCCACATCCAAGTTACACTCATTTTAAACAAACAGCTGTAATTCATAAATGCTCTGGCTAGTATTCACAAAATCTGAGGGGCAAGCAGCAAGGGTGATTGTAAGGAGCCAGTATAAGACCGGAGCCATTTCATGAATAGGGGGTGATACAAAAATGTAAACATGTATCTGTCTAATTGTTTTCTGAATCCAGATGAAATTCTGCATATTTGATCTTCACCTTAGCTGAAGGTGAAATATATAGTATTGATGTTTAAAAACACGTTGCCATCAGCCAATGGGGTTTTAGCAGCTATTAACGATGGCCAATCAGGACAAAGCCTGTTGAGTGGGTTCCTATGTGGACTTGTCATACAGTATAGATTTGCAAGGGACTACTGCCACCCATAGTTACCCTGCAGTAATATTTATATTTTGTTCTATTGGTTTACATTTGCATTTGTCTAATTTCCTGGCAGTTCACAACCAGTAACTGCCTTGTTCTTATAATGTCCCCCCAGCACATATCACCAATAAATAAATGCAGACTTTTTGTTATTTGAGAGATTATTATATTGTATTTTACACTGATTGTGCAATGTTCTTTGGTCAAGTTGCAAGTTAATCATTCCTGGGGGAAAATTTAGGCTATTTCAACAGTCGCTCAGAAATGCTTGCTCTTGCCAGTCTGCAATTTGGTTCCTAAGCAATCCACTCATCAAAATTTAAAAGTGCTATTTAAAATATTCTTGTCATTGTAGGTTTCTCACCTAGAGGTCTTTTGAAAGCTTCCTTAGTCTCCCATTTGGTTATTTCTTTATCTGTTACTTCTTCCCGGGCAACACTGCTCAGCTCATGGGCTTCCACCTCATGTAGCTTAGGCAGCAAGTCCTTCACCCACTCGTAACGGATTGGACACACCGTCCTTACATATATTCGAGAAGTGACTAGGACATCATGGAAGAGGATCCACTCCAGTTTGGCCTCCTGTTCAAACAGCTTAAAGAACACCAGGAATCCTATTAGATCAATGGAATTCATATTCATTATAGCACTGAGGGAGTGGTCCTTACAGTTGATGAAGGGTGAATGTGAACAACAGACCCATGTCCATCCATCGTACTGAATGTCCTCCCTACTGACCTAGTGAAGAACAACAAAGACTTGTACTTCAGTAACATCATTTTTTGATGTGTATAATGTTGCATGTTGCTCAAACATACATTAAAACAACCATTTTAAGTTGTGAGGCTACACACAAAAGAATAGGACATATAAATAAAATCAGTGCACTAGAAGCACAGGAATTAGATACATACAAGTAAAGAATAGATACATTTCTACAACAAATATCCACATGAAGAAAACAGCCATCATTTTTAATATTCAATACTTGTGTTCTTACCTCCTAGCTACATTAGCAAAGTATCCTGAGCACAGACATCTCCGTAAAAGTTCACTCCGATGACCATCAAACTTCTCCACTGGAAAATCTGGATTCTGCAAATGCATAAGATTAACAAAAGAAATGAATACAAAATTGAAGTTTAAGTCCATCTAAGTGTGAATGGTATAGAACAGCACGTGCTGATTGAAAATGCCCGACTGGATGGTCACCTGTTTGAGACGGGTGAGAATCTCTGTCAACTGCTTTTCAACACTGAAAGCCATCTTTATTGCTCTCCAATGGATCCAGTTCTCTCGACACCATGCTGGTGGCGATTCACTTCCCAGAGAAAGAAAAGAAAACACAAATCTAACTGGATAAGGCTGACGAATAGAAGTGAAATACCAGACTGAATGTGGCCATTAAATGGAGTGTACTACTCAGAAATTACCGTTTGCAAGAAACATCCTACTTAATTTGTACTTACTTAACTAGTGGCGAAATGGAGAAAAATACATTTAAGCTACCAGTACCTGGCTCTGCACTTCTCAAATACACTGAGCAGGACAGCAAAGTCATTACTACTGCCAGCCTCTGCAGCCAACTGCTTGTGTTTCAATTCCGCTTCCTTCTGCTTCTCTGGATGACCTGTAGGTGGCACCACACATAGGGATTCTGTTCCTCTGTATATCCAAAAACAAAGACCGTAATCCTGTTCCAAAAATCACGCAAGAAACTGTCCATAAAGGCTTCAACAAAATCAAAATATTAAATGGATGATACAAAAACTGTCATGAATGTGGTTAACTCTGGACACTCCTAAAAACCTAACATTCTAGTTTTAGTATAACATCCCAAATATTGATAAATCCAGATATTATGGTTAAAAATGCAGACCCCACTATTTGTAAGATCAGGCTGTCTTGAGGGGATAATTAGTAAAATAGTAATACTTCCATTTAATTATCAACTAAATCTCTGACAATTAAAATGTCTCACTAATATAAAAATGATGTGCAAGTATAATGATGTTCACTCTTTAATGATTGATGTATCTAGTGTAGTGTTTCCCAACTCGGTCCTCAGGGATCCACAGGCGGTCCACGTTTTTACGCTTTCCCAGCTCCCAAATAAACAGTCCATATGTGGACTGTCTGCAGGTCCCTGAGGACCAGGATGGGAAAACACTGCTCTAGTGCAAAGAAAGGACTTGAATTGTAGCAGAGTATGAAAAAACAAATATAACCGATTTACATATTCTAAATAAATACATATTTCTGTCTGCTGCTTCCGTTTGAGAATCAGCAGTATTTTCATGTGGCCAGTGACAGTCACCTGGCCGTATGAAGATGTTCTCCACAGACAGCATTGCAGCCACAGGAAGCAGCAGCTCCTCGCACTGGTGCGCAGCAGCCTTCAGCAGCACTCGAGTAAGGTTAGGGGGGAGCGGAAACTCCACTATCAGTTGCCCGAACCTCGTTACTTGACCCCTCCTTCATAAACACAGGAAAAGGCAGATAATTAAGATATGTGCCGCTTCAAAATATCAATTTGTCAGAAAAAAACAATCACACAGTCATGTACATCACCCAACTGAATGTGCATAACATGCGATGCTGGTATTAATATCGCACATTATCCAGCCCTATAATATACTTTAGCAATTTTTCGAATCCAGTACAAAATACCCCGCATAACGTCGTGATGTCATTCAGCACTGGTACCAGTTTTTACACCAGAGGAAAAAGAACATTTTGAAATGCTGAATTTTTGGTACTTTTCCAAAGCATTTACAAATCAAAGTATTTGTAACTCTTGACTCTTTCACTTATCGTTTACCAATTCCTTGCCCACCAAACAAGGAATATTGATAAACAAGTGACTATCTTTCATTAAACAGTGTGATCATGTGAAAAGATCAGTTGTATGCTATAAAAAAACATATAGTGGTACCTCAGTTCTCGAACTCATTAGAACTCGAATTTCTTAAAAGTCGAACCAGCCAGAACTACCTAGTACTCGATCTGAATCTCAGAAGTCAAACCTGACTGTTGTCATTAGTCCTCTGTATTTAGTCCGCATTTCAGTTTGTTTCCCCAGTCCGTCTGCGTTTTGCCTGCCTTACCTGTAATTAAACCCTGTATTCCCGATACCCTGACGTCTGCGCCTTTGTTTCCATTCCGTCCCTGCTTGGCACGACAATATTATTATAATTAAATTAGGGCTGTCAAAATTAACGCGTTAATGCGGATTAATCCATCACCATGATTAATTTGATTAAAATTTTTAACGTG
>JAODLC010000040.1:17319854-17336770 GCA_026781145.1 Hippopotamyrus pictus | reverse complement strand
TCTTTTGGTATGCATTTCAGAAAAAAAAATGGTTAGGATTCAGGTGTAGTTGCAAATAGTGATTAATCCTGATTAATTCACTGAAAATTCTGATTAATCTGATTAAAAATTTTAATCATTTGACAGCCCTAATATTTTTATATTACATTAAATTTAGATTTTGGCATTTAAAATTTATATTTAATTTACATATCCATTCTTATAGTATTTTCTGAAAAAATGTGAAAAATGATTTCAGCTGTTTTCAAATGGGAAATTCCAGTTTAAGATTATCATAACTAAAAAACCAAAACTGTAGTTTTTGGGGCTCTGAAGATCTTGACAAACGTCGAAGCAAATTTATAGAAAATTGAAATCCATATAATAGAGATAAGAAAAGCAGATCATTTTCATTTTTAAAAAGTCATTCCATCTCAGAGCTAGTGTGAACGATTTAAACACCTGATGACATCATGGACTCCTAGGCACTTTAGGGTGAGGATGACCATAGTCAGGCTGGTCCTCTGGACCTCTGGAACAGTGTAATCTGGCATGCATTTCTCCCAAAATTCCCTGCTGTATATCCTAAAGCATTTTCCAGATGAGGTTCTGCCAGCCCGTCCAGCTCTCTGCCGTGCCTCGCTCCTGCAAAGCAGTGTCTTTCTTATCAACTGTGCAAAACCAGTAAACTTGTAACAAAAGATGAGACGTGAGAAAACATTTGTAAACTATCTGCATGACTGTATTGATTCTGGTAAGTGAAATTGCACTGTATATACATTCATTCTACTTTATAGCCGTTTATTATCTCATTCCTGCTTTTGCTATATGTTAGTGTTATTTTAGGTCAGGGGTCACCAACTCCGGTCCTGGAGGGCTACTATCGAGTAAGTTTTCTATCCTACCTGGCTTCTGATGAGCCACACCTGCTCCTGGTATTTACCTGAAAACTAGTGTGGTTCATCAGAAGCCACATCAGAGTTCATGTTTTGCCTGCTGCAAAAATAATTGAAGGCATAACCCTTTTCTTGCTTGAGTTCAGCACAGTGGGCATGACCAAGCTGATGAGGGAAGAATATGCTTAATTCAAACACACGTAACTTATGAGGCTTAAGTGCTTCATGGGAGAATCGACCCCTAAATGAATAGGTACAGTTTTAAAGTTACATATCCCAGCTGATAGTGTAAAATCCTGAATTGGGTGATGGACATGTCTGTGTCATTGACAAAGAATACATGGCGAGTGTCTGATGGGACAAAATCTTTAGGAGCTTACTTTGAAATGGGTACCACTTCCAAAACATCCAAGCCCACCCTGGAGTTATGGTTCAGCTGCTTCACAAACCCACTGTCAACAATATACCTGCCAGACAGAAATAAAATCATCTTAAAAATCTATAATTATTTCTCCTAAAAAGTAGTTTATCTCCCACGGCCAGAACAACGGCTATACCCTGACAATTAAGGGGGGTAACGAGATCTCGTGATATTACACGGCGAGATTTCTCGTCGGAGTGAAAAGCGGTCTCGCGAAGGCGCTGCAAATCAGCTGATGTGAGCATGTCGACACCTGACAAAATTACCGTAGCAGATGCCCCAGACACTTTTAAATCTTTTGCGAGGCAGCATTTTGGGTACCCGGCGGAAAATATAAAAGGCCAAAAGGTGACACGAACCATCTGTAAGCATTGTAGGAAAATAATGCCGTACGCAGTGGCTAACGCTACTACTACGCAAAGCCCTTTGCAGCACCATCATAGCTCTTTACTTAAATCCACTGCACCGGTGAAGAAAACATTAAAAAAATGTTTTATGTTTGTTATTTATATTGTTTTATTTATATTTTATTTTATGTTCAATTGAGTAGTCAAATACGAGAGAAGCCTGTCATTTGAGTTTGTGGTGAAATATTTTACCAATATTTGTTCTATTCTTTACTGCATATGATGGTGGTGATTATTTAAAACATTTCACCATACATCTGCATTATTTAGCATTTTCTGTTTTTCAAATTAATCAAATAAAAGGCTGATTTCCATTAATATATTTCCTCTTTTAAGTTTTCCTTAAAATATGGTTAAAATATCGTCTCGTGTCGTTCTCGTGAATCCAAAATCGTGTCTCGTCTCGTGGGCTGAGTATATCGTTACACCCCAACTGACAACTGTATAAAGAGGACTAGTTATTAACTATAGTCCACAAACATTCATGTGATTCACCTTATTCCACTAACAGTGGCTTCACTCACCGGATTCCTGGTATGGTCAAAGATGTAGCTGCGATGTTGGTAGCCACAACACACTTTCTGACACCAGCTGGAGAAGACTGAAAGATCATCTGCTGCTGATCTGTAGACAGGCATACAAATATCACTCTAATCACTACAGACATCAACCACTACAGTTTAAAGTATTATTTTATCTAGATATGGGACTGTTGGAAATGACAGCACTGTATACCCCGGACAGCCCCGACACCTGCACCCCCCATCTAATCCTTACTCTTCCACACCCAGCATCCTCTACAATTTATAAAAGTACTGAATGGATCAACTGGAAATGTGAAAGCCCATAAATATATCCTAACTGACACATAACTCGGAAACTAAACCTATTCATTTATTGCACAATTAACTTGCATGCAAATTTGCGCAATCTTTCCCCACCAATTAGGTGTGTACCTGTATTTCTTTGTATATGTCTTAATGTCCATGTTTTAAAACATCATTTATATTATATATATTTTATACGTCTAAATATGTATAATCTATTTCTCAGGACTGGTATATATGGGGACTTGGAGTAGCCACAGAGAGTTGCTTTTTTAATGGGTATGATGTGCTACATCATGCTCACAATTCAGTTTAACGTCCCTACAGAATACTAAACTGAGCTCATAAAATACATAATATGTGCACATAATGTAGGTTTTTTTGCTGTCAATTTGCCATTTTCAGCTCTCAAAGAAGCTGGAGAGAATTGTATGAATGCCACGGGTTTTACGATAGTAAATTTACTCAAATCTTTGTGATAATGCACGTCTCCCAATCCAATTATTCCGCTAGACCTGGCACTTGTCCAAACAAAGTTTAAACCAATTTTTTGGTAAAAATTAAATGTTATGGTAATCTTATTCCTAATACAGCGCATGGTAATAAGCAATATATCCATATATCTGCGTCCATGTCTTCATATCTCAAGGTTTTCCCTCATATGTCTCCATTCCAAACTTCTACTCTCGTACTTTTTTAATAGACGTAAACTATGCTTTGTGGTCATTTACGTATCAGGTGGGTATTTTAACGAGTAGGTTACACAGCTCAATATTAATGTTGCGCACTGCAATACATTACACACAAAGCAAAGCACATATTTGGTTCCCTTTGCTGTCAGAGTTTACAGCCTCATTGTATCCCCTAAATTCCAACACCTTTTCAGAATCTCATGCTTTTTTCTCAGGGTGTTGTTGTGTATGGAAGCACCTTCTTACAGTATTTACATGGGATTAGCTGCAATCAACACAAACAATATTTAGCCTCTTTTGCTTAGAGTATACCACACTGCCTCCGCCAACTTGCCTTCTTCCCACACTGGTGCTATCTCTTCCCCAATAAAAGACGCACACATACAAGGCCATCCACACAACGTAACAGTAAACATGACTCATCAGAACAGGCCACCTTCTACCATTGCTCCAGTTCAGACGCTGTCATGCCCGTTGTAGGTGATTTCTGCAGTGGACAAGGAGCGGAATGGGTCTGCGGCTACACTGCTCCATAAACAGCAAGCCGCAATGCACAGTGTCTTCTGACATCTTCCTACCATAGCCAGCATTAACTTTTTCAGGAAATTGTGCTACAGTAATTCTCCCGTCGGATCACACTAGATGGGCTAACCTTCACTCTCCATGTGCATCAATAAACCTGGGATGTCTATGGCCCTTTTTCCATTTCAGCGGTTGGCCTTTCTTGGACCAGTATGGTAGGTACTGACCTCTACCTACCGGGGAACACCCCACAAGACCTGCCGTTTGGAGATGCTCTAACCCAGACATCTTGCCATCAAAATTTGGCCATTATCAAAATTGCTCATGTGCCATTGCTTCTGCTTCAAATACATGAGCTTCAAGAACTGACTGTTCACTTGCCTAATATTTGGCAGGTGCTATTGAAAGGAGAAAATGAATGTTAATCACTTTACTTGTCAGTGGTTTTAATGTTATGGCTGATCCATTTGGGAAATACACTTAAATTGATTGAAATATTCAGAGAACTTCCAATCAAAGCATGTTTTAAAGAAGTCTTCTGCCCTCTTGGCCATCTGAGATCATTTTAAGTATGTGGACCTGTCAGCATTACTTCTTGACTGGTACAGCCAAACAAACTCTTTTCAGGACAGCAAAATGCTTTTTTTCCAAATGAAAATAAAAGGGAATGCAACCCAACATTAGCAAAGAATGCTGTAAAGGTAAGGCAAAATACATGTGTTTATTCATGAAAGGTCATTCATATAATACTTGACCTGTATTTCTGCTGAGGACAAGGAGACTGCAAAAATCAAATTCTCAATGCCCTCACCTGTCGGCATGGATCCATATAAAGGCAGAATTAGAAGACCTTCCACAGAGCGATCATGAACATCATAGGGGTAGTGTACTGACTCAGCCTTCTCATAGAGCATGTCACAAGCTTTCTCAATCTCTGACTGTCCTGCTCAAAAGAAGCAAAAAAAACATGTGCCAGTCAAAATATATAAAACAGAATTCCATTGAAATTGGAAACTACTGCTAATGTTGAAAAATATTAATGATTGGATTTTTCCACTATGCAGTACTAAGCTGCATATTCCCAAAAGTCTGGACAGTTATGTGACTATATACCTCTTTCTATAATCATGACTGCCAGTTTATAAGCAAATGAACCTTCCAGGTTGCCCTGTAATTTTCTGAATTATGAAGAATTACAGTACACAAAATGCTAATGAATCCCCTTATGTTTAGCTACTATTGATGTTACCCAAAACATTTCTCAAAACATAAAATTTCTGCAGTCTCCAGGCCAATAGAAAATCTGGATGGTGACATACCAGTAAGAAAAACAAGAATATCCCCAGCTGGCTCACTCGTGTGTAGGTCTAGTGCCATCTTTACAACCTGAGAGGAAACACAGACAAGGATACATCAGACAGCATAGGGGTGGCTAAGCGGGTCAGGATTCTGAGCCTGTGATTGGACAGCTGCCAGTTCAAATCCTGTGGCTGACAGAGTGAATCACGTCTCCCTACTACCCACGCATTAGACTGGTACGACTTCCCTTGATCCGTGGTGGCTGATCACCAATAAGTACTTTAAAAAATGTTCACTTAAAACGGCATATGTATCAAATATGTTTCTTTACTTCTATCTCAAGAACACATATTTGCACTTGTAACCAGACTGCATCTTTTTTGCTCTATTACCTCTTGGTTGGATCTTTAGCTTTATCAGCTTCAGATCAGTTAATGGGTATTGCTTGTATGTATTTTCCCATGGTGGGGAGTTGAGAAAATGTTCTCTTTAGTATGCACTGACAACTTTGATCTGAATGATCTATCAGACTGAGTAGATTCTTAAGGTGACGATACATAGAACAACATTTTGAGCAATGATATCCAGGAATTGCCAACCAGGTGACAGAAAGGGCACTTATCTTCATCTAGATGACCGTGAAAAGTTGCCCACTGCCAATCAAAGTTTTTCAAATAGAAATTTATTGCCCAATATCAATGGCAAAGTGCCCAAGCAACATTGGTCAGCAACACTGCCTGGAAACATTGCTCAAAAAGCTGCCCTTTGTATATTTACCCTTAGAGTTCTGATTTAGTTTACATTGCATCTTAAGCAGCCACTCCCAGTAAAACCTTATATTCTGCACCCAGCAGCCTTGTAACGCATTTTATTAATGTCTCACCTCCTTCACATAGACAGAGCTCTCTGTGTCTTTGGGGCCAATAAAATTGCAGAACATCTCCGCCACAGGAAACATGCGCCCAGGAATGGTGAAGACCGGACAGTCTCCCAGAAAGACAGAAAGCTTATTTGTCTCCAATGTGGCCGACATCACCACAATCTTTGCAGGGACTTTGCGGCTTGAAGACTCCCCTCTGGCTTGCAGAAATTTCTTTTTCAGCAGGCCCAACAGGATGTCCTGTAAGACGGGCAGACAGAGTTAAACAAAATAGTGTGAAAAAATAAACCAGGAGAAAGACAAAAAATTAATGACTTTTAAAAAATCTATTATACCAGCTGTTATACCACTCTCACCGTGTTCAAACTTCTCTCATGGACCTCATCAAGAATCACCACGCTGTACTGCTTCAGCTCAGGGTCTGCCAGGATCTCTCTCAGCAAGCAGCCATCGGTCATGTACTTAATGACAGTATCCTATAGAATGCAACAGAAACGAAACTTAAAATTCTGAACTTCACTTTTGAGACCAAATTAGTAAACAGTATCCACTCTACTGACTTTGTCTATAGCATTCCATAAATAAATGCAACAGGAGAAAGACTCGTCTCCCACTTGAGCACTATAGTTTTACCCAGTCTGGATAAACAAAATCAATGCCTGTTTCTCAAGTTTAGTTTTTCATAATCTAGGACACAAGAACAACCCAGGTATCTATTTCTATGCCATATTTCCAAGCAATTGAATGTCCCTTGGGAATCTCACCTTGGATGTGCAGTCATCAAAGCGCACCTGATATCCCACCTCACTTCCAAGAGAACAGCCCAATTCCTGGGACACCCTTTGAGCCACGGTGATGGCAGCCACTCTCCGTGGCTGAGTGATGACAATCTTACCATGTTTACAAAAACCTTATGAAGGGGGGAACATTGATATAGAACGTCAATTTTATGAATAAGTAATTAAGTGGCGGTTACCAGCATAACAGCTTGCAAGGTAAATACTGAATGGATCAACGGGCGTTTTACCGGCTTGATGAAGGTATTGTGGAAGCTGAGTGGTTTTACCGCTTCCGGTCTCTCCAGTAACAACCAAACACGAAGTATTTTTGACTGCCTGGACAAGTTTTTCCTTATGTTGATAAATGGGCAGGTTTGCAGTCTCCCAAAGTTTAACTTTGCGGTGCGATTGTTTACGTTCTGACATCGGTTTAACTGACAATCAAATATTAAACGAGAAAACCACTGAAGAACAACCGGGGAGGGTTTTCATCGCAAAAATACTAAAGTAAAACGTTTTACACTGCACATCAATAAAAAAATGGCTTCCAAATTGCCGACGTAAAAATGCAATAAATTATATCACTCATCAGTTCTATGTTTTAGTAATAAATATTTCACTAAAACAGATCGAGTAACATAAACGAATTACAGTTACACCACACCAGTTTATTTTTGCAGTTCTTCCGTATTTCTCTAAACAATTCCGGAGGTAGCCGGAAGTAGATGTGTGACACATCGCGAGATTTTTACTCAACGTATAACACGATTTCCAGCAAAAACGCCCCTATGCCGTTGTGTCGAAATCATAGCTGCGATTAAGAAGCGAGATGAAGGGGTGGAGTATAAACTGACTGCAGCTAAGTCCGACAACTTCTACTCCTCGTAGTCTGCGAGACCTGACTGCAATAGCCGCACTGCCAGAAGGGTGCAGATAAATCTACACAAATATCACCTGCATGCACATTACTTCTTGTACAATAACCAACTCCTGATCCAAACTGTTTGCAGTGAAAAAAATAAACTATTGTGTATAGTGGCCCTGTGTAAAAAGATAGCTGCCAGGAAAAAGATCAAATACATTTACTTCAAGGATTCAAAGTTTTTATTGTCATGTACAGAGTCCAATGCAATTCTTAACTGAATGCCTACTTCAAAACCATAAACAGCAAGACCAAATTTTATGGAGATGTTCAGGACATTATGATCTTATTTTTTTGTTATTGAATTTTTAATAATTTAATCGTTTATTACATAGTAATTATTCATATAGGGATGGAATATTATTTGTTCAATCTATAGAGCTGGACAATAGCTTTAAAACAATATAAGGATCACTTCTGTGCAGCTTACATTAAGGTAAATAAACATAAATGCAAAACACTTCACACCCCTCTGACATTAACTTGAAAATTCGGTTAGCCAAGATCAAAAGAGCAACTTTGGAAAGCCCCTTTTTAGAATGTGACATTAAACAGGCTATTGGTGCTATACTTGATCCATGCATATATATATATATATATATATATGAGTGTGTTGTGCCTGTAGATTATAAATCTGATAAAATATAGGATCTTGCATGTACAGTTTTGCTTTTTTATTACTTAGCTGTCTAAGACCTTTTTTTCTATCCATCTTTCATCTGCTTCTTTTGCTTAGGGTCACCTGGACTTTATCCCAGAGAACGCCCTGGATGGGATGCTAGATCATAACAGAGCACTTACATGCACACACTCAAAACCATACAGTATGGGTCATGGATAGATACTTGTTAGTCTAACTGCATGTCTTTAGCCTGCAGTGGAAACCCAGAGCACCTGGAGGAAACCCACACAACTTGCAAACTTCACACATAGTAGAGGCAGAATTCAACCCCCAGCCCACTAGGTATGACAAGACAATGTTACCCAGTGAGCCACTATGCTGTAGTTAGTATTATTTTGCTGTAGTTATATTTTGCTGATTATTTAGTTGTCTCTACTTGTAGGTTTTTCATGCTCAACAACAACTACACTATCTCTGAAAACCAGGATTTAATTTACATAGTCACAGATTTGCTAGAAACACTGTTCTTCACAAAAGTTTATGACCATTATAACCATAACATGAGTGATAAATTTAGGCTTGCTGATTCTAAGCTTTTATGGTACGACTCAGGCAGCATCGACATGAACTGTAAGACTAATTGGCAGCTTTGAATGACATTTGATGGTGCAATACTGACACAAACCTGGAAATATGAAATATTCTGTCATGAGTCAGCAAGGGCTTGGGCATCTCACAGCGACCTCATTCATTCACCCTTAGCCAATTTCCAGTGATGTATCTTTTGTTTCATTCTCAGGTTTTGAAAGCCCCGACCTCCCAGTGATACATCTCCATCTGTTTTGTGTCCCTGTGTTGTCTTTTGTTCTTCCACCCATCTGTTTTGTTAAACTGGATTTAAAATAAATTTCCCACTCCTATACCTCCCATTCCATATTGTAACATCCATACTGAAGTAAGCCATAAACAATTCTTCCAATCCAAATGAACAATGGTCACAAATGAGTGACCCACACATTGTTTGGTTTATTGTGGTTTAGGCATATGTTCTTATGATGTTTTTCTCAGGTTTAATGCTCACATTGTCAATATTTCAATTAAACCTCTATTTAAAAAAAAAAAACATTTTGGCAGGAAGTATTACAATTTAATAGTTTAATAATATACTATATGTAAGAATAATTGGGTAAAAATGTCATCCATTCATTTTCTGTACCTGGTTGTCCTGTTCAGGGTTGTGGGGGTCTGGAGCCTATGGACATATGGCAGGAAACAACCAAGGAGGAGGAGCCAACCCTTTGCAGGGTGAGCACACATTCACGCAATCAGGCAACTCCAATTCACCTTAGCAGGAAACTGGAGAACCCAGAGAACACCCCACGGTAGCATGGGAAGAACATGCAAACACACAGAACCAGGGCAGAGACTCAAACCCAAATCCCAGCGTTGTGAAGCAACACTGCACCACCCCTATATGGAAAGCAGAAAATACTAATACAATGACTCCTGTGCATGAGTAAGGGATAGCACAATAAGATGGGAGCTGTGCAGATGGCAAGAAATGTAAAAGCAACTAATTATGGCAAGCTTATGTCAAGGACATGGGGTGGTAATAGTGGCAAACCTAGATTGTTGTAGTTTTAGTTATACTCTTTTGTTTGCAAGTGGGTATAGATAATGAATGAATTAATGAATTAATGAATATTTTCTATACAATGTACAATGTATTCAGTATACCATATATCTGACATATAGAATATGATGCCTGCTATTTTGTCCATGGTTAAGAATACAACAGAAATGTTATCATCTGAATGAAAAACATGTAATTTAGATTTTTGGTACAGGATATACAAAATCAATTATCAGCAGTGCAGTTCTTCAAAACATAAAATTTTCTTATTGAGGCTAAAATAATCATCAAAGCATTAAGTAGACTGGAAAACACTTAAACACATTCTGTCTTTATACAGTGTTATAATTAGGTAAAATATTCTAAAGCTCATGAAGCTGCTCCCTGCTGTTGGAATAGATTGGATTTTTGTATTCAATACCTGTTAGAAAGAGGATGAATAAGGCAATCATTATCACATTACATGTTTAATTGGGTTCATGCACAATGTATTACAATTTAATGAGATGCCGTTGGAATGACAAGGATATATTCCCTGGATTACCTTATCACCCCTCCCCCATTTAACCCCTAGTCCTCCCATTCCCCCCAAACTCTACATTCTCTTGGCCCCTAGCTCATCTTTTTGATGTCAGCATGTGGAACTGGTTTAGTTTTGGTGCAATTGGTCTCAAAAAGATATGGACCTATGGACCCCAGATCATCATCTATACGATGTGCTTTAAAAGATCCATCAGATACGTTTAGAGGCGCTGTCTTCTGCAGCTCCTTTGTTGATACCTAGCACTGCTGTTTCAATTGTGATTTGTCTCAAAATTAAGCCAGGTGTAGATGTTCATCCATATGATGTTTTGTTGAAGTGGTAAAAAGATCCATCGGATACATTTTGCATTATCGCACTAATGAGATCAAGTGTCTGAGCTGCCTTTTGTTTGCTCTCACTATGTGGCACTGCTTCAGTTTTGCTGAGATCTGTCCCCAAATTTGATCAGTTCCAGATCTTTAGCCACATAGTGTATCTACAAAAATCCGTCAGATACTTTCTGAGTTATCTCACTAATGAGAAAACTGTCTGAGGTGGCATTGGTGAACCCATTCAAGTAATACAATTATATAGCTCACAGTTTCACACATTTCATATCTGTAGAATGAAATATCATTATGTCATTGCTCCATGTGTAAAAGGATTGTACCAATTGTTTCTTTTTCTTTCCTATATTTGTTTGCTTGCTTGTTTATTCATTTGTAGCCACTTAAAGTAACCACAAAACAACAGAATTTGTCTCATATTTATAAGTTTTTTCTTCAGTAAATAAAATAACTCAATTTAGGTATTAAATAAATGTAAATAAGGTAAAAACTAACTAGGACATTGAAATACCTTAAGTGAAAAAACTTACTGTCATTAGCTTTTCTTCTCCATAAGCTCCCTGTCAAGAAGGTTAAAAGCTAGTTATCTTTCTGCTACTGCTCAAGCAAATATTGTTAATTTATCTTAATACTAATTTTGTTTTTTGTACAACATATATTGTCACAGTCACTAAATAAGTAACAGAATTTAAGTGATGATTCCTTACTTTTATTCTTCCTTGTTTTGGACACTGTGTGCACAATTTCAGACTGGTTGACTGAAACAAATGGCAACTATAAAAATCACAATTTCCCCTGGAGAATCTACCGTGACGTGTTTAATTTAAATTAGCTTGCACTAGATTATCATATTCTCATACTGACTAAGTGATAATCAGTACATCAACAAATATATCCAGATGTTTAGGCTTACCATAGTGTTGTTTTTCAGCTATGTGTTGTGTTCTGGAGGTACATATAGTGTCTGGAAATAATACATATATTAGAGCTTGATAACTTTTGTTATAAAACATATAAATATATTAAAATATGTATTGCAGCTCAGAAACAGTGCTGCAGTTCTGATACTTACTTTGGTATGAATTAATTTCTCTCACACAAGTCCAGCTTGGATCATGTTCATTGTTTTCTGAGATTTCAGAACAATAAAAAGATCAAAAACAAACATGAGAGAATGCAACATTGGAAGTAGTGATGCAGTTAAGACCACCTAAACTGAGACCAAGTCCTTACCAAGACCAGAGTATATCGAGACTGAGACAAGAGCAAGAGCAAGACCAAGGCAAGGCGAGACTGAGACAAGACTAAGAGCAGACCAAGGCAAGATCAGAAACAGACTAATGTTTCAGGCTACATAACACAACACACTATAAAATGTGGAGCACAGGCAGCATCTTGGGGCTGGGCAGTATGGCCTAAAAGTTGTGTCACAGTATAATTTAAACCATGGACGATTTTCTTAAAATTTCAATATAGATGCTTCTGTACGAATGTACCATTTTTTAAAATTAGACACACCTTATACTTCGAACTTTGAAGCAGAATATTTTACTCCCAGTCACAGTACTGTATTAATTCTTTGAACCCTATCCATTTTTGATCATTCCCTTATCCCTTTGATTTTAGGCTTATTACATTGTATGTACATGATTTAGCCAATACACTTTATGGTTTTGTTTTCAGGACATTCTTGGCTACTCAGATATGTCATAATTTGATGTGTAAATGTTGACACAGTCTTGATATCATCCTTCTTATGAGGAAAAACTACTTGCGCCTATTGAAATTTCTCAATTTTTAGTTGCATCTGATATAAAAGTTTGCAGGCACTACAAATATAAAATGTTGGGATCAGAGCCCCTATGATGTGGGATTGCAGGGGTTCACAGGGGACCTTTCTATGGCTTAGTATTGTGAAGGAATACATGGTTAATGCAGGTGGAAATTAATATCTGATTTTGCATCGATTTGGTAAAAGTTGTTGTTGTTGAAGTTATGTGATAGATAGCCATGCTTGGTTTTATATATTCATTTTTGTGTGTTACTATATAACATCTGAAAGAAATTGAAATGTAAAAGCATTTCTTAGTTTATGATTCACTGGTTATTACTATGTAATAACTGATTAAAATATAAAAAAAATCAATAACAAAAAACTATATTTCAAAATTGATCATTTTTTTACTAAAGCTAGCTCATAATGTCATGAACATCTGCAGAATATTTGGCCTTTGTAATCAGTTATTACATAGCAATTATTCATATGGGGATGGCATATTATTTGTTCAATCTATAGCGCTGGGCAATAGCTTTAAAACAATATGAGCACCATTTCTGTACAGCTTAAATTAAGGTAGATATATAGCCAGTCGAAGTCATAGTCCCCTCCCAAAAACGTAAAAAATTTGTTCGCCTTAATCTCCCTCAATATTGATCCCAGACACGCCCAATTTAAGTTTCATGAGTCGCTCATGTGACCAAATCAGCATGTCAAGTTTCGTTAAAATCCTTGACGATGAGGTCATGCGTGTTTGCTCTCGGCATTTTCATAAAGGCAAGTACGATGTATTTTAAGTAACTTTGCTGAATATGATTTTTTTTTTGTCTTCTAAAGTTGGTATTTTCACGTTGGTTAACCTACGCTAGCAGGGTAGCCTCAATACGGAGGGTAGCAGAAATGGATTAATCTGTTCGTGTTAAACTAGCGTTACAGAGTGAATGCTTTTAAAAGACAAAAGTAAACAAGAAAACTGTAATAACACGTTTATCAGTGCATGTATGTGTATATTCGCGTGCATGGATTACTGTATAAACCACAATGCTGGATAAGGCTGGCACTGTGCTGTGCCCTGACAAACCAACGCCCAACTATAGTTTAAGTTTAGAAACATTTGGAAGTACGGTTTCTATAACGTTTAACATGATGTCAGGATCTGTATAAACTCATTGTATACCGAGCCTGTATTCTGCTTGCCACTTAACTTTATTGGTCACATATTTAAAATAAAATACATGTCCAATGACATTTTTGTGGTGTTCTTTTCCTTTCTTAACCACCTAAATGACTAGTGTGTTTTGGTAATGAAAATTGCTTATTGCTGATTACATAAAACATCGCATTTTTGTGGAGAAAAAAAACCACTGAATATGAAATACAAGTTTGTTAACCAAATGTATTTACATCCTGGATACACTCAAAATGGCGAATGGGGGCGTGTCAGACAGTGCAGACACGTGACTGACAAACACCGAATCGGTCTTTCTCCTCTATGTCTGAGACAGACAAGTCCGAGGCAAAATACAGTCGATTCCGAGACAAGACCAAGACCTATAACACTAATCGGAAGTAATTGAGAACAGGTTTTCCTGTGTTATATACAGTATCAATACTTGCTACAAACTGAGTCAAATATAAGCCTATGAATGTATATTCATGTGTAACCTTGTTTATACATACCATAAATGGTTACTGGATTTCCTGTTTAAAATGAAACATATAATGTCAGTTTTGAAGTCATGAAATGCATTAAAAAGTAAGTAAAAATGCCACTTAAATGGATCTTGGTTCAATGTTGGCGATTGCTGGTGGTTATGCATTCAATGCTATTAACATTGTGTCAAAGTTTTTACTCTATTATACAGATGCATTATACAGCCAATTTCCTGCTTTATAATAGGATATCCCAATACTCTAAGAAGTGAGGGCAAGAGTCCTATTGTTCATATTAAATTTCAGCAAGCGAAGTGAATTCAAATGAAAATAATTATTTAAAGCGATGCAAAATGATTAATTTGGCATAATTTGAGGGCTATAGCTGGAAGCTCATGTTTTTTAACATCATATTTCTGGTAGTGTTTTAAATAAAGATGACTGTACCACTTTGCTGTACATCAGAACTCTGCAGCTGATTTTCTAAGGGACCAAAAGAGAAAGTGATTGAAGACAAAGTTGATAATGATAGAGTACAAGCATGTATCAAATGTACAGATAAAACTATGCATGCATAATGAATATCTACAGCCACAGAAAAAAAATTAAAAGACCACCATATTTTTAAACAAATGTGCAATTTTAAATCCTGGTTTAATTGTGGTTCTGCTGGTAGAAGGCTATGCTGAGCAGCAGGTTGCATCCAGGTTCAAAATTTCTAGGACACCAGTATACAAGAATGAGGTGAAGCAGGAGACACTGGGAATGATGAGAAACCAGGCAGTTAAAGGGCAGAAGTGACTTTCTAGTGCCAGAGATGACTGTTAACCTATCTGACAGTTTCTCACAAATCACAGGATGACATCAAGTGACCTTCAAAAGGAATGGGAAACATTAAGTGCAGGTGTGAAGTACACTGCTAGGAGAGTTTGTATCAGGCTCCAAGAAGGAGGGTTGAAGTCCCAGAAAATAAGGAAGAAGCCCTTCATTACTGAGAAACAGAGAAGAACCAGGCTGCAGAGTGTGTGTGTGTGTGTGTGTGTGTGTGTGTGTGTATGTATAAGTGTGCGTGTGTGCTGTAGATTCTTGATTTTTCTTATGGCTGTATTTCATGAATTAAAAAAAATCTAAATTAAAAGTATTTTGTTATGTTAAACTACCAACAGGTGTACCTGACTCTTGTTTCATGGCTTCCCCATCCATCTGGCCACATACAGTATCCATTGGCTCATTGCCTAGAAGACCACAAAAAAATTAAATTAAGAGGGTGAACAGTCTGAAAACCCAAAAGGTTCTTCCTGTTAGACATACTATAAAATATTCTCTTGGCATCCAAATTATCTTACTGTTATTCCACATGGCTCAAGCCTCAGTTAAAGTAATTAAATCTATAGTACAGTAGGTGTCAAAAACATCATTTTTAAAATAAACTGCAATTTAAGAAGTATAAGGATTAGGGTTTATAAGCTTAAATTTATAAAAAGATGTATAGAGATCCCAACTTCCAGTGTAGCCTTCATTGACATAATCAGCATCATCAGGTTCACCTAAAAATGGGAAAACGTAGAACTGTTTTTCAGTCTCACCTTCTTGTCCCTTGCTACAGCTTCCATCATCCATCCATTCATCCACCCACTCACTCATAACCACTGCTTATCCAAATAAGGGTCACAGTTAATTAGGATCACAATAAAATTAATTTCTAAAAAAGAGAGATACAAGATTATAGCCTTTCACAGAATGAGAAAACAATGAGTGCATGTGCTTACTTCTTCTCTTCATGTGGCAAGCACAGACGATGACGACAGGGGCAATGAGGAGGATTCCAGCAGCGGCAATATAGTACCAGCTGCCTGCCAAGAAGCGCTTCACAGAGCTCCCTGCAATGGCGCAAGAGACAGCAAAGGGTTCACATCAACATTATTGAGAGACACCAGGCAGAAAAGAAATTTGCAGACCAAGCCACAGAATTAACTGGGTATTTCAACTGCATCCTAGCAGTAGTGGATAGAGTATCTGAAAACCATCCTTGAGGAAAATGACTCTGGTAAGACTTAAAAGTCACCCATTACAAAAGTCACTTTAGTAAAAGTCTGATACTAACAATAGAGTATCAAAAGTATTTAGCTGGTATTAAATGTAGGCTTGTGTAAATTCATCTAAATATTATATCTGAGCTTATGTAAAGATAGAACCACTGATGAGGTGTGAGATTAATAGTGATTAATCATTTGACACCCCTCCTTATGCACCTTCCCCCTCCCCCATCACCAAAAAAATATGTCAGGGATTACAATCAGGTGGAGTTGGCAACCCTACCTCGAGCTCATTGTAGCTTGTAGTGTCATGACTTTGTTTTGTATTTGTTATGTTAGGACACTAGTTGGCTGTTTAATTATAATTTTGAAACCTCACATCTGTATGTAAGACCATGTGCCCGTGTGTTAGTTATGTGTGCCTTTGCATGCTTGAGCGTACACCACATCACATTGTAAAAGTTGGCATTGGGTTTACGTCGGGCTTGATCTTAGAAATTCTGTCAATATTTGTGCTACTGGTTAGGCTGATGTTTCATTTTGTATTACAGTGGTACCTCGGTTCTCGAATTTAATCCGTTTAGACTCCGGATCGAATCCTAAAAAGTTCGAGTTCTGATCGAGTTTTTCCCATAAGAAATAATGGAAAACCAATTAATTGGTTCCCGGCCCCCCAAAATTACACCTAAATATGTTTTTTT
>JAODLC010000040.1:17253062-17265687 GCA_026781145.1 Hippopotamyrus pictus | reverse complement strand
TATGAACGGAGGCCCACTGTGACATCGTGCCTCTAATAACTACTCGCTGCTTCCTGTCAGTTAACCAGTTTTCGATCAGGGAATTGTGGGGGGCAGGTCATCTGTCACAGCACTCCATCTCTTTCCTTGTTCACCGGACAACAGCATTTACACTGTTATACTTTGAGGTGTGCTTAGGGTCATTATCACATTGAAAAATTAATTTTAGTAGGTGTATCCAGACTTTTGATTGGTCCTGTACATGGATATCTGGAAGTTTTATATCCAGTGCACCTGTATAGGTGGGTCTTCCTGACAAAGAAAGGCTACCAGGAAGTGGAGGAATCTATCCAGAGCTCAGTAATCACTAAACTTAAGGGTGTGATACTCACCAATACCACGGAGACCGGAGTACATATGTGGGGGCCAGAAGATTATGTCATTCCCCCCCAGGTATGTGCATGAACTAAGTTCCTTTTTGTTATAGCATACTGTATACATATTGTAGCTTGACAAAATTAAAATATGTTCCTTGTAATAGTTTAATGAATTAATATGGAGCACACAATACTTTCTTTAGGACAAAGATTCCAGTAGTTTATTGTGACATGCATGGAATCTACACAATAAAATTCTTAGTTTGTTCACTCCTACAGATGCTGCAAACAAAAAAAAAAACAAAAACAAAAGTATATTAGATAAAAATATAAAACATACATATCCACCACAGATAAAACCATTCAAGAAAAAAACAGAAGTACCTAATAATGTAAAACATAACATATACGTAAAAATATGTATATATTGTATGCATACATACATAGAATATACATAATATATACCTATATTGTTTGGGAATATGCAGAGTTAAGTGGCTGGGGCTTCTTAGTTCAGTAAAAAGCAGCGAACGCAGAAAAAGAAGAAAGGTCTGCAACAGGAGGTGCTACCCTGAATTTGACATTTTTCCTTATTGACATTTAATCTGGAATGGACAGTGTAATATTGTATTGCCTGCTAACTTTTATAAATTATATTGGTCACATGTTTTCTGTCTTGTCAGCATAGCCAGCCAGCAGTCTTTGAAAGAAATATTGATGTGTGTGTGTGTGTGTGTGTGTGTGTGTGTGTGTGTGTGTGTGTGTGTGTGTGTATTTTTCCAGGGGGAGAAGGTCTTTTTCATCATTACAAACTTTATTGAGACACCAAAACAGGTGCTTGGATACTGTGCTGAGGTAAGAGAGGTTGAACAGTAGTTTGAAGCACAACAGTAAATCACTCTTTACAATCAGTGCTTAGTACTCAGTAGACTGCATTAGTTAGTTGTAGCTGTGAAAGTTTTGGTTAAATATCAGTTAAAATCTACTCTTTATGTGAAACTGGCCGTGGTCTTCATTAATGTCAATCACACTGCCTGTTCTTTCTGTGTTTGCAAACAATCCAAAAGCATGATTCGTTACTAAGAGGGTCTGATAGTGAGTGTGTACCTACTATGGACTCACATGCCATCCAGTGTGTTCCCTGTTTTATGTTCTATTCTTCCTGGGATAGACTCCAGACCCACCGCAACCTTGTAGTGTATAAGATTTATAGACGTATGGATGGATGGTTGGCTACTGTTCCAAAAGTAGACTAGATCAGCAATGACTCAGTAATGAGTAGCAAAAAGTCAGTACAAAGAGTATGAGATACTTCACACCCTACAAAGCTAGGTAAGCATTCATTGTGCCAAAATGGAGATGGTAATAAAAGAGAGTGGTGCAATCCTCATCTTCTCTGTATTGGTCACCATGATTTATTGTTCACTTCTCATTAAATGCAACTGAAATTATCTTAAGGAAGCACTTCAAGAGGCACTTCTGAAACTACATTCACTTTTCATACTATTATTCATCACATTTTCATAATTATCTCTTTAAAGCATTTCTTAATTCTGAAAAATACCAACAAAAATAGCATTGCCCCTTCACTGATTTCTAGTATTGGTAATTTAATGTTTGAAAAAACATTAATGTTCTTATTGCAAGAACTGTATTCCCCACTCTATTAAGTCAATTGCTGTTTTTAGTGGTTCAAGGAAAGGAAAAGTTAAAACATTGAAGAATATTGAAATCTTTCTGGATATAACAATGCTAGAGTTAATTTACTGGCACCCTAGCTAAAAATGGACCATGAGACCACAAAGTTTGCATATACAGTAGGTAAAGTGGTAGGACAGCCTACATCATTGTTTCCTGGTCAAGAAATTGTCACAGAACCTCGCCTTACAGAAAGCCATGTACATGCCAACTGATGAAATCTTTCCTTATATGGGGCTATAATCATAAGGTAGCTGGGCTCAATTCCAGTATACTGTATTCTCCACCCTGGACAAGAGTCTGTATATACAAAAGTGATTTCAAGTGTAAACTGTTTTATTTTCCTGATGAATCTTTTGTGAGTTACTGGCATGCAGTAAAATAAATGTTCAGCTTTAAACAAGACATAGAACAGTGCCTTAGGATGTTTATAAGCCATTTCACTCGAAAACTGTGTTGAAAGCTAACTAGCCTTTAAAGCAAATCAAACTGTAACTGATCAATAACATGGATGTTTTTGTTTTTATAGAGTTCCAGGGTCCCAGATGGCCGCTGTACTGAGAATGTAGACTGTGCAGAAGGAGAGATGGTGGTGGCTGGGCATGGTGACAATTCGTGAACAACAGAGATATTTCTTTAAATGAATTACTGATGCAGGACCATGCTTGTACCTGAAATACAAAGTCTGAATACAAATACCACTGCAAATTATAAATATAAGTTCATATACATTTGTTATTTTCATTTTATATACCGATTAGCCATAACATTAAAACCATCTGCCTGATACTGTGTAGGTCCCCGTTGTGCCGCCAGAATAACTCTGATGCATTGAGGAGTTGTCTCCCCAAGACCTCTGAAGGTGTCCTGTGGTATCTGGAAAAAATACATCAGCAACAGATCCTTTAAGCCCTGTAAGAGGTGGGGCCTGTTGTTTGTCCAGCACATCGCACAGATGCTTGTTCGGATTGAGATCTGGGTAACTTGGAGGCCAAGTCAATACCTTGAACTCTTTTTCATGCTCCTCAAACCGTTCCTGAACAATTCTTGCAGTGTGGCAGGGCGCATTATCCTGCTGAAAGAAGCCACAGCCATTGGGGAATACCGTTGCCACAGAGGGGTGTATTCAGTCTGCAGTAATGTTTAGGTAGGTGGTACAGTATGTGTCAAAGTAACATCTGTCTGAATGTCAGGACCCAAGGCTTCCCAGCAGAACACTGCCCAGAGTATCACACTGCCTCTACTGGCTTGCCTTCTTCCCACATTGCATCCTGGTGCCATCTCTTCCCCAGATAGGTAAATGATGCACATACACCTGGCTTTCCACATGATGTAACAAAGAATATGACTCATCAGACCAGGCCACCTTTTTCCATTGCTCTTTAGTCCAGTTCTGACACTAAAGTGTCCATTATAGACACTTTCAGTGGTGGACAGAGGTCAGCGTGGGCACTCTGACCGGTCTGTGGTTATTCAGCCCCATACACAGCAAGCTGCAATGCACTCTAGGTTCTGACACCTTTCTATCATAGCCAGCATTAACTTTTTCAGCAATTTGTGCTACAGTAGCTATTCTGTGGGGTCACACCAGACAGGCTAGCCTTCGCTCTCCTTGTGCATTAATAAACCTCAGGTGCCCACGTCCCCATTGTCAGTTCACCAGCTGGCCTTCCTTGGACCACTTTTGGTAGGTACTTACTACTGCATACCGGGAAAACCCCACAAGACCTGCCGTTTTAGAAATGCTCTTATCCAGTCATCTAGCCATCACAATTCACCCTTTGTCAAAGTCGCTCAGACTCTTACTCTTGCCCATTTTTCCTACTTCTAGCACATCAACTTGAAGAACTGACTGTTCACTTGCCCAATGGCACCCTTGAAACACTACAGATGTGGACAAATTTGTTGGCACCCTTCCACAAAAACAAAAGAAACACAACTATCTCGGAAATAATTTGAAACTGACAGAAGTTTAATGGCATCCATCCATCCATTTTCCAACCTGCTTACCCTACTGGGACGTGGGAGGTCTGGAGCCCATCCCAGAAGCAATGGGCACGAGGCAGGGAACAACTGTGGATGGGAGGCGAGCCCATTGCAGGGTACACTCACACACCTATGGGCAATTTTCAGTAACTCCAGTTCACCTCAGCATGTCTTTGGACTGTGGGGGGAAACCAGAGTACCCGGCAGAAACCCCACGACGACACGGGGAGGACATGCAAACTCCACATACATGTAACCCAGGCGGAGACTTGAACCCATGTCCCAGAGGTGTGAGGCAACAGTGCTAACCACTGCACCACCATGTCACCCCCTTAATGGTATCCCTTATTGTTTATTCCATATTTAACACAAATCAGACTTTGCCTTTGATTATTGATTCAGTTGAGTATTTTATGTAATTAAACAAATGAAAATGGCACGCAGAAAAAACATAGTACCCTTAATTTAATATTTTGTGGCACCACCGTTTGCAGCGATCACTGCCAACAAGCGATCTCTGTACTTCACAATGAGACGACTGCATCTGCGAACAGGTACTTTGGCCCACTCTTCCTGAGCAAACTGCTCAAGCTGCCTCAGGTTTGAAGGGTGCTGTCTCCACACTACAATTTTCAGCTCTTTCCATAGATGTTCAATAGGATTAAGATCTAGCCTCATGAAGGGCCATTTAAGAATAAGCTTTTAGCTGTATGTTTTGGGTCATTTTCCTGTTGGAGGACCCATGACCTGCGACTGAGGCTGAGCTTTCTGACACCGGGCAGTATGTTTTGCCCCAGGTTGCTTTGGTTGTGCCCTCCTGGTTCTTCCATGAAGCCCATTAGTGTTCAAAATGCAGTGGATGGTGCGATGAGAAAGTGACAAACCTTGACCTTGGAGCTCAAGGTTTCCTCGGCTCCTTTTCTACTATCCGCACTACACTTCTGATCAACCTGGGGGTGCATTTACTTTTGCACCCACGTTCTGGGTGGTTGGCTACAGTCCCATGAACCCTATACTTTTTAATAATATTGCCAACTGTAGTCACAGCAACATGAAGCTGCTTGGAGATGGTCTTATAGCCTTTACCTTTAGCATGGTTATCAATTATCATTCTGCTGAGCTCCTCAGACACTCCTTTGCTTTCTCTGGTCCATGTTCAGTGTGGTGCACACAATTATACCAAACAACACAGTAGCATGGTCTTTCCCTTTTCGCAATGTGTGCCTCAGCACTTGACGACCCCGCTCTGTTACTTTATGTGGTCTGCCACTTTGTGGCTGAGTTTCTGTCATTCCTAAACACTTTGCTTTTGCAGTAACACTACTTACAATTGACCACGGAATATCTAGCAGGGAGGAAATTTCACAAACTAACATATTGCAAAGGTGGCATTTTATAACAGAAGCACACTTGAATTCACAATACATTCTTTCACATCTGCTTGTAAACCTGACTGTATGGCTAGGTGCTTTATTTTATACACCTGTGGCAATGAGTCTGTATGAAACACCTGAATTCAGTGATTAAGAAGTGCATTCCCATACTTTTGTCCATATAATGTAGGTGCCATTGTAATGAGATAATCAGTTTTTCTCCATTTCACCTGTCAGTGGTTTTAATGTTATGGCTGATCAGTGTATACTTTATACTAGGGGTTTCCAAACTTTTTTACAGTGAGAGCTACTTCTACAAAGAAAATTATTTGGGGAGGTAGCAGGGGATGGGCCTGTAATTCATTATCCTTTCACGTCCACTCCGCACCACACCATGACAGTGCAGCACTTATCATCTGAGACAAAATCATACTCATGGAATACAAAAAGAATATATCCATTTCAGTATAATGTAGGATACTTAGTAACTGCAGGCTACTAGTCGCTTGCAGTCACTGCATTGACAACCACTGCTATATGAATTTACCTAACTTTACACATGAAAAAATTGTAATGAGCTGTGAGTATCGTGTTAACACCCAATGAAATTTGTTCTGTCTGGTAGGAATTAAGAGTGGCCGGTGCCTGAAGAAGGACAGAAACTCCACTGGCACGTGTGAGATATATAGTTGGTGTCCAGTTGAGAGGGGCCGTCAACCACGGTAAGTACCACTCTCAACACCTAAACATGAACACTGCTCCCTCACAGTGCCTTTGTGTAACTGCTCTGTGGTATAATTCTTTGTGTGTCCCTCAACAGAAACAGATTCTCTACCATTTAGTTTATTGCAAATTATGATCCAGTAGTAACAGGTATAGAAGTTTTTACAATAGACATAACACCTCTATCAATGTTTTTCCTTAGAGAACCAGTGTTGGGACGAGCTGAAAACTTCACCATCTATATAAAAAATTTCATCCAGTTTCCTAAATTTGGATTTTCAAAGTAAGTGCTTTGTGCTGTTCCAGTGTTCCACAGATTACATTAAGACTGGAATTAATGAAATTCCTTACCTTTCTGCTCCAGAATTACGAAGCAGGAAGATATCCAGAGAAGACGCCATGTTAGCTGCTAGCATGTTATCTGGTTATTAGCTGTACAATTTCTGTTGAATAAAATAAGAACTACAAAGAAGTCTTTATGATTATGACAGATGCTTAAGTAGTAAGTACTTTCCATGCTTAGATTCTTATGACTTGTGTCATCAAACCTAAAACCTATCTAGTTACTCATATCTAAATCATCATCAGTCTTTTGAGAGCTTATCCTAGTCAGGGTCATGGAGCAATCTAAATTTAAAACTATTACACTTGATCTCTCCTGGACTAATTTGAATGGATAGGACCTTCAGAAAAGTTTACAGTAGTCCTCCTGTATCCGCGGGTGATACGTTCCAAGACCTACCGTGGATAGCCAAAACCGCAGGTAATAGCAAACCATCTGCGGACACCATATATAACATGATTTTAATGTACTTAAATATCATAAAGTTTGATGAATGCTTGATGAACAACATACTGTTTCACATTTGACATGGTACCATACCATACCATACCATACCAACTTTATTTATAAAGCACTTTACAAACCCACACTGGACCAAAGTGCTGTACAGAATCAAATGGTAAACTGACTTAAACTGCAGATACTGAAACCGCGGATACGGGGGAGACTACCGTATATCAAATGACTCCTTTTGTTTTCAGCATACAATATCAAACAAAAGCATAGAACTTAAGTGTACGAACAGCTTCATTACTGGCCATCAAATTATTGAAAATTTTAATTGGATTCCATTCTCCTTTGCTTTGTTCTCAGATCAAATGTACTGAAAACTAATGATGACCAGTACCTAAAGAAATGTTCCTATGACAAAATCCAGCATCCATATTGCCCAATTTTCCGCCTAGGGGATATAGTTAGTTGGGCAGGACACAATTTTCAGGAAATGGCTGTTATGGTAAGTCAGGTACTATTGCCATGAGAAAATTTGCAAGTAGGCTAGAAGACTCATTTTCTGAACATTGGTTTTAACTATGGATTTCCATGCTGCTCAGGGAAAATAATATACAGTGCTGGTTTGTTTGTTTATTCTGCATGCATTCTTGGAAATTTCCTTATCTTAACTGCCATTTTTGGTCCAATACATTCCGTCATGCAACATGTACCATAGTAGGGTAAGAATAAGGTTTCCCTCAAAAATTTCTCCATTAACAAATTGTTGTAGCTTTGAAAGGGAAAAAGCAGATAAAGTGTCCTGTAATGGGTGATATGATCTGTTGTGATTATGACTGCCTTCCTTTAGGGTGGATCGATTGGCATTATGATTGAGTGGAACTGTGACCTGGACCGGGATTACTCCCAGTGTAGCCCCCACTATAGCTTTGCTCGGTTGGATGTCAACTCCAGCTCAGTCTCATCTGGCTACAATTTCAGGTACAGTATTCTCATAAATTGTAGAAATATATAATGACACAGGGCCGGTCAATCTTACAGGTGACATAAGCAGCTGCCTAGGGTACCAACTTCTGGGGGAGTGCTGACTTGCCAGCCAGTTTCACTTGGTCTCAGACAGGGGGCGCTGCCGGTCACGTTTGCCTAGGGTGCCACTTTGTCTAGGACCAGTACTATGATGAAATATGAAATGTAATTAAATGTGATGGATCCTGCATTGCATTCTGTTCCTGTATTTGGTGAACATATGGACACATATACCTACTGTGAAATTTTTAATCCTTATGGTCATTGAAATATATCATTACACTGTTCTTACCAAGATTTGCTAAGTATTTCAAAAATTCAGCTGGGCAGACGTACCGAACACTGGTTAAAGTGTATGGAATCCGCTTTGACATCTTGGTTTATGGAAAGGTACGCATAACTTGCTCACCGTGACACAACACACATTGTGAAACTTTGCATTCGATTACCTTGTTTTCAGTCATTGTCTGTTTTATTTTCAGGCTGGAAAGTTTAACATCATCCCTACAATAATTAATATTGGCTCAGGTCTTGCTTTAATGGGAGCTGTAAGTATTCATTTTATGCATAAAAAATGTTGTACCGATCTCTGCAAACGGTGACACAGTAGCTGATCATTTCACATTCTCACCCAGAGTGCCTGGCCAGGGAAGGGAAGGTTTTCACCTTTTCTGCTGATAAGGGGTGGGCGGCAGCAGTTTAATAACTTTTCTTCAGAATCTGGGGATGTTTAACCATGTATTGCTGGTTTTGAAACTAATTTTAAATACAGTATCTCAGTGGAACATGAGTAATACCTTGTCCAAGACATACAAATCAGGTTGCCACTTTTGAGGTATGCCTTGTATTCTGTTTCCCAGTGAGGCTTGAGAGAATTTTTTGTCTCTCTTAAAAAAAGGAAATGGATTCCTCTCATAAATATTTTTTTTTTCAGGGTGCCTTCTTCTGTGACCTGATACTTTTGTACCTGATCAAACAGAGCACGTTCTACAGAGAGAAGAAGTTTGAATTAACAAAGTATGCTTTTACAGTGTTGTTTGCATACCCTTACATATTGAGGGATATATTCTTTGTTATTTCACATTTTTGATTCTTCATAGATTGATGATTTGTATGTTTCATAGTTTTTTCAGTTATATTTGACTATGAAAGCAGTCACTGGTGTTAAACAATATATTTTGAGTTAATAAGGACTGACAAAGAAATATATTTTGTGAAATGATAGAGAACAATTGTTCAGATCTTGCATATCAGGCTACCTTGATACCTTGGTACCCTTAAATATATTTCTTCATTATAAGTAAGTTCCTGAGTATATTATTGTGCAAAACTGTAGTGCAGTGAGTGTTGGTCTTCAGGTATCTGTAGCTAATAATTGCTCTATTCAAGCGCTGCAGTTATTTGGATAATATGTGATGATCAAATAAAGCTTGATGAGTTATTTGCTATATTTTCTGACTCCACTAGATGGTGCGCTCTGTACAAAAAAGGGGTCAAAAATGTCCCAAAGCAAAACAACAACAGCACCATCTAGTGGGGTCAAAAAATACAGCAAATGGTTCATGAAGCTTCATTTGGCATCACTGTGGATAATGCAATACGTTGACATGAGTATATAAACAGTTGAGGAGAGTGGATGGATACATTTGTTTGCAGATTTACAAGAAATTAGTGTCCTCACCTTTTTTTTGCAGAAAGGATAAAAGCAAGAAGGATATAGATGGGGCAGATGGACAGAAGAATCCTGTGAAATAGATCTTGCAGGATAGAAGGTGTCCTCTGCAGGCCACCAGAAGGGAATGTCATGCTAGGGGCTTTTTGGAGCTCCAATACCAAAGCAGGAAGAGGAAGTACACATACACATTCATCTGTTAACATGTCAGCACTCCCACCAACACTCTGAGCACCAAATAGGTGGTATGGTTTTGGGGATCCCCGAAGGACTGGACGACGGAAGATTCTCACTTCATCAGTAGTAAGCTTGGTGTGAAGTTCCATTGCGACGTGACCATGGAACAGAATTTGCAGCAAAAACATTACTCTCGTTCACTCTCTCAATCAGAACCAAAATAGACCCAGTTTAACTGGGAGCAGAGATACAGTACAGGCATGGCTTTCAGATGGGATGTACTGTGCTCACGCTGATTGCACTTTTAGTAGATGAGACCCTGAATGCTTTTTGATATGAGCATTTTGTAAGTGAAACAATATCAGACTGCATTCCCCAAATGTCAAGCCTATACGTTGCCCCACAAGGGTGTTAATCTGTGTATGATTAATGTCACTGCTGTGTGCTTATTGTATACAAAATTAAAGCATTCCCTTTCATATGTCTGAGAAAACCTCTTCTGATTAAACAGTTGTTTGTAAATGTGGCCTGGGGCCACGTCTTCACTGAAACAGATCATGCTAAATACTGCGAGCTTCACCAAGGTCAGATCCGTTTGATCCCTCAACGTTTTAGAGGCTGTATAAACAATATAAGTTAATACAGAATCTATTGTACCAGTACGAACTACTTAGAATACACAAGTGAATTCACATAAAAAGTTTTAACTGGCAGAAAGAACATCCACTTACTAACCAAACTACAAAGGAGGACTGTTGGAATGTTTTTATTCCAAGGACAACTCTGTCACTTGGTCTGACCATCTAATCTGTACTTGTTCCACACTCGCCAATCTGTATAATTTCTAGAAGTGAATGGATCTTTTGGAAATATAAAAGATTAATGTATGTTTACCTGAATGTTCTGAGTCCTTGTTGTGACATTTTGGAAGCTACACTTGTGCATTTATTATATGTGCCACTTATATGCCAATTTGCAGATTCTTTCTCCTCCAGTTAGATGGTTAACTGCATGTCTTAATGTTCATGTGTAAATATATTATTTATGTTTATATTCGGTAATGCTTTACACATTAAGTGCACCTTCATAATACATTCCTAGAACATTCATAAGCAGTACGCAAGTACACCTTATCCTAATATCCCTTAACAGCTTTAATGTACATTAATAACAAACATTACATGATTATACAATTATAATGTTTGTATTATTATATAATGTTTGTTATTAATGTATATTACAGCTGTTAAGGGATGTTAGGATGTTAAGGTATACATACATGATGCTTTTTATAGTTTAGACCTTCTCAACTCAGCCCGGATTGGCGGACGGTGGACGGATTTCTGCGGACGTCGAGACCACAGCAGCAGGAGGACTCCAGGGCTCCAGGGACGATGTTGGTGGACCATCCTGGATGGCGAAAGCTGGTGGTCCAGCGAGAAAGCCCTTCAGCGGGCCTTGGCTGGTAGCAGGGGGTGGCCTGCGTAATACCGCCTGGTTCTGCTGGAGGGCCGAAGGGGAGGTGGGCCTCCGCATGGAGGACATCCTCTGTGTGCAGCAGAATGGACCTTTCCAGTTCTTTGAGGTCACCCTGTCCACCAACGAGAGCTACAACAAGGTTCTGGAGCGGAGCCAGGAGAGGACCCAGCACCCTCTCCTGGGAGGGTACACCACTGAGCTGCTGTGATGGCCCAACCAGTGAGTGATTATGGTACATTGTTTCAATCCTCACATCACCACCGAGGCCATCCGCCAGTTTTTAAATAAGTATGTGGACCTTCTTCCTGGCCACAAGGACATTCGGGATGAGCTGGGGATCTGGACTGATCAACGCCAGTTCCAAGCCTGCCTGCGCCCGGATGCTACTGGGGCGGGCGGTTTTAGCCACCCCCCAGCCTATTTTAATTTACAGGACAGCAAGGCTTGTTTTATTCTGGACAGCCTCCCTTCTGCCGGCAGTGCCACAGCTTTGGATACACTCTGGAGGGATGCGCCAACCTGTGCTGCTGTAACTGCTGCAGTCGGGGCACATGGCCAGGGACTGTAAGGGCCCCCGTCGCTGTATTCACTGCAACGGCGAGGACCATCTGGCTCGTTCTTGCCCGCAGAGGAAGACAACATACGCCGACGCTCTGTCAGGCAACGGAGTCGTCGGCAAGGAGAATGGTGGGGGAGCTCAAGCCTCCACGACAGGGCAGGAACGGCCGGCGCCGGGGGCAGAAGGAGAAGCCCTGGTCAAGGTGGAGGAGGCCCCGTCGACAGCAACAGCTATGCAGGAGGGGTCTCCAGACAAGGTGGAGCAGCTCGCCTTGGCTCCAGGTGTCAGCAGCAGGAGGAAGAGCGGTGCTTCCCCCCGAAGGAGGAAGAAGAGAAGAAGGGAGGCACAACCCGACGAATCCAGCCCTCCAGCTGCCACCTTGCCAGCAGTGGCGGCCGGGGACCAAGGCCGAGGGGCCCCCCGCCTGGTGTGGGACTTGGCAGGACAGTCCCCTGTGCCCCCCCAGGAGTACAATGGACAGCAGGACACGGCTAATGAACAGGGGTACCTGGGGGGTGCTGGAACTGGGGGACCTTTTGAGGTTGACTGAGGAGGGGGGGCAGTAGTGCGGTATTGTTTTTAATGGCTGGCTTTTATTATTTTAGTTTGTTGTTTTTAATTGTATTTTATCATTTTAATATTTCATGGCCAATTTTAATATTGTCACCTTGAATATCAGGGGTTTGAGGAACGTTTTAAAACGCAAATCTGTTTTTAATCAGCTGGCATCTTCTCCCTTCAGCATTTGTTTTCTGCAGGAAGTCCACCTCCGGGACCAGCGGG
>JAODLC010000040.1:17209925-17221920 GCA_026781145.1 Hippopotamyrus pictus | reverse complement strand
CAGTTCTGAAGGCGAAAGGGGGTCAAACACCGTATTAGTATGGTGTTCCTAATAATCCTTTAGGTGAGTGTATACCTGAATGGGTAAAATTTTGCTTTCTAGGAATGCCCATCCTTGACAAGCTAGCTTTCTGCTCTGGAGCTACTTCAGTAGAAATGAGCAAGCATCTTTGAAAACCCTATTCCAATTGCAATCAGCACAATATCTTTATGAGCAACACATCCTCCACATTTAGGAGTATAGCTGTCCCGAATACTCGATAACCTGGATACCGGCACTCCAGAATCAGGGTTGCTTATCCCTGATCTATGGCTAACCTCATATTATTGGTTGAGTCTGTTAGACCTGAATGTCTTCTTTTAAGATGTAATAGCATTGCAGACATGCTGCTGTGATATTTAAGATAGAAAGGCGATAGATAAGATGCCATTTAGCCTCTGAGTAGCTTGGCCAGTCATTGTCATCTTTTGACAAACCTTTAAAAAAAAAAAAAAAAAAACTTTGTGATTCTAGAATGTTAAAATAATCGATGCTAAAACAAATGACAGCCACGGAGCTTACATCACATTACATAATACCCAATAATACCCATATATATTTTTTGTGAACGTATTGTGCGTTTTGAGTACATCAGTTCATATTGTGATATTTGATGTTTTTCAGATATTTAGGAGTTGAAAATTAACTATAGCCAAATAGAACTTATCTATAAGTTGTCAAATAAGTTTGTGGTGTTGCCAAGAGTTGTGCCAACAGACATAAAGCAGAGTCAACGAATCACTTGCTTTTGCTCAGTACCTTATCTATGGAATCCAGAATATTTCCATACAGCGGCAGACAAATTCTGTAATGCTGAAATACTGAATTATATTCATTAAAATTGGAAAGCTTGCTAAATAACTCAGTAAAAATGTTTTAGCACAACTTATTGATGGTCTCAACCCACCTGATGATCTCAATCCTTACAATATGGCAATTGCATGTGCACAACATGTCTTGTAAATATTAAGATCCACATCGTGCAAACCTGGTATTGAGGGCATTACAGTGGCAGAGTGGGTACTGCTGTTGCTGCATGCTGCCGCTTTGTGTGTGTGGAGTTTGCATGTTCACTGTGTGTGTGTGTGGGTTTTCGGCTGATCCTCGGGTTTCCTTCCACTGTCTAAAACCTTGTAACTTAAGTGAACTGGAGTGCCTAAACTGACCGTATGTGTGATTGATGTGCACCCTGCAGTGGCTGGTTCCTGCCTGGTGCCCGCTACAATGCATATTATGCATAAATGATTACTCGATTACTTGTCAAATTAAATCAGTAGATTACTTGAATATAAGATTAATCAATAATGACAGCTATACTTTAGTGCAGGAAACAGGGAGCCATTCCTGTGTCACATGTTGAACTCAGCAACCTGAACCAGCTTTATTGGCTAATAAAATAAACACATACACACACTGAGGGGGTCATGTCCATTTTGTGAGGCTATCTGTCCCTGAATGAGCAAAGCATCTATAGAAGCCTATAACAGCCCCCAACCACCTATCAACCCAAGGTTGGTGCACATACATATTTATTTTCTTAACCTGATTCCTAAACGATAACCACATAACAGGGAAACCTTATTTTTTTTTTATAAAAGAATGAACAAAAACTGTTAATGGAAGGGGAAACCAGAGAAATCAGACTGCTCCAATGACCAAAAAGTAGGCAAAGCCAATTTTCATCATTATGTGCATCAATCTTTAAAAGCTGCAGAATCCTCAATAGAAAATACCTTAAAACTTCAAGATATCGTGGTTCATCTTTTCATTGAGAATCTTTCATTAACAGCCTCAAAACGGAATGTAGGAACTTTTACTGTAAGAACACACAAATGAGCATTTTAAAATATAAACAATCGTTGGAATATCCAAAATTCAGGCGCAAAAGGCCCAAGTGGCTAGGAATGAGGGAGATGGTTAACACCTCTCACAAAGAGGGAAGGAAAGGTCGTGAACTTCAAAAACAAGTGAGGATCCTCCATTAACAAATTACCTGCTGAGCGCTTCTATTTTTTATAGGTAGAGGACTTTGATGCCATTTGAGAATGTGGGAGTAGGAAGACAGAAATAACAGGGACATGCCAAATTCTATAGAAACAATTTTAAAAGTTTGATAAAGTCACTAGGTTCACTACATAGACATTATCTGAATATTTGAAGCTAAATGATGGACTACGTAGCTTAATTCTGCACATACAGAAATCTAGATTTCAAAACACAAAGCCACATACAAATAACATTACTTCCTAAAAACATTACATCCTTCCGACTTCCGTCGTCGCAAGTTGTCAGACTTGCTTTCCAATCTAGGTCTCTGGAGTCAGTCTGGATTATAGCAAAGGATTGGAATGCTTCTGTTTAAGATATTACGTGGAGTTGTCATGATTCAATTTCACAGTTTTTCGTGAACCTTTGCATTGATTTATTAAATTTAATGCAGTACTATTATACACTGGCAGATGTTGAATGTTGAACATTTTTTCAATATTTACTTCTTCAAATCATTTTCAATAATTGTTAATGTAGCCTGTGCTACATGCGCTGCAATGCAAAAAATTCAGTGCCTACCTCTATGTTACAAATGTGCCATTCTGTTTTATCACATTTGCTGTTTTAAGAACAGAAATGTGCACTTTATGTATGCAAAATGAAATGTGTAGTTTAGACAATCGGCAGTTGAAGAGAGCAACATCTCTATTAAGATACTGACTCATCATTAGTAGTTAAATACTGGTAATGCCCATTAATTAAATTTGGGCTGTTTAGTAGTTCCATTATTTCAATATTGTATTGTTAACAATCAGGATACAATGGTACTATCATGATGCATAGTGTTGCCTTGAATCATGAAGCTGGTATCATGATGAGTATTGTATCATCGACTAGCTGCAAGTAACCAGCCCTACTAAACATACTTGAACAGGCAAATAATTTAGTTGGCAAGACATCTCAGAAATCAAATCACTGTGCTACAGAAGATAATTTAAGGTGTTTTGAAAGGTCAACTACCAACAGATAAAGACTGTAAAATTATGAAAGTAGTAAAAGGTTTCCCTTGCAATGGAAACATTTCTCAAACTAGGGATGAGCTCAAAATCCTCATTAAAAAAAACTTTCCATTAAAAACCATTATGAGATAGATCTTAAATAAGAGACTTGTGGTGTGTCATTCCAGTCTTTAGGATTATATCCCTGTTAGCTAGCAACCTACTACAGTTTAGTTAGCAAACCAGAACAAAGCAGCAACTCTTTCAACACAAATTATTTTGCATGATGAATCAGATGGAGAAGCCTGAAGACAATGGCACATTAAAATGAGAAGGAGCACCAATTAAAAGGAACATGTATAACAGTTTTACCTGTCACTAAAGTGGACCATGCATGAATACAATAATAGTTATATGCAAGTATACATATCCCTCACCTAAATAATAATCACTACGAAAATCCGGTAATATGATAATTTTACCAGGCACACAAATGCATTATTGATTCTGCCTTTCTATGGTCGTGGTGGGGGGGATAATACCCATTACAAAATACGTTTCTTTCAAATCAATTCAATATATACTGCTGACGATCCACCCCAGCATATACTTCATGAAGACAGTCGAGTAAAACATGTTATTGTCATCAGGACTATGTGTATGAATGACAACGGTGATAATTACAATATATTACAATATATTAGCGCGGATCCTATCCTTCTCACGCATACCCACGCGGATATTACACACACATGTACATTCATTCATATACAGACACACGCATTGATTACACAGATATACGTATTATATTGCTGTAGTAACATGTAACGATATCCTAATTTTGAATGCTGTTATCCAACAGGCACAATATAGCGAAGTATTTTCCATTACCAGTTCTACACCGCATAATCAATCCGATTGAAAAAACACAGAAGTACACGACCTCGTGAGTTGCATGCCCTGTGAGCAACAACGGGCGCACATCTTACCCTGGCCTTCTTTCTAAGGGAAATTTTTAGTTGAGGGGCTTACGACCATGTATCAGCTGAACCGTTGGCTAGGCACATAGTTTTCAATTTCCAGGACAACAGTAATTCACTCCTCAAAGGGACGTCCATCCTGCAAAATTGGATGCATCCTGCTCTAGACTAGCTGAAACCCATCCTCTCCAACGTGAAAACTCAGCCCACAATTGTTTCGGTTCAATCCGGAAGTCCAACTCAGGGCTATGGAGATTGGATAATAACCAAATAAAAAATTCACACCGGCATCTTCCAGCCAATCGGAAAAGCGATCAGAGTTAAAGAGGCACTAAGATCAAGGGCCGGATATAAAACACCCCGACATCCCTTTGTTACGGTCCTGACCCACATCAATGGAAAATGTATTTTAGGATTCTTGTGAAATTAAATAGAAAGGGTAACCAAACATTAATAAGTTCCTCTTGGGGCAGCAAATATATAGAGTGAATTCTGGCACCTCACGGTCGTGTTTATAATATTGCATAGTTTCGTTACCCGCAATAGCTGTATGTCTAATAATAACCGCACACGAACTAAGTCGTTCGATCAAACCAGGCAACTGGGTTACATCAACCGTTACTAAAATTACTTGCACTTAAAGATATATTAAACACCATTTACGTGATGATCTGAATTTTACAAGGGGAGAAATGGTTATGTATCTACAACCATTCATGGCATGCTTCGCAATGACCCCCAAAAGACTTACTCCACGTTTTACTTTGTATTGGTTTAATTCTTAATGCTAAAGGGCGTAAAATAAAAAGCGCTACTTCAGTCAATTATAAACCAACTGGATTATTTCTGTACCGCTAAATGGGTCAGTGAATTTCAATCACGTTCACGAATTTCCAGTTTAAGTTTATACAACAATTATTTTTTTTAGTATAGTAATCGCAGCTGTATTTCGGCGGAGGGGGTGAATATTCAATTTGTTAGTAGGCCAGAAAATAAAGTCCCATTTTATTATTGGCGACGAGGAAGAAAAATCGCAAAATTGTACTCGATTTAAAAAAGTAACATCGGGTCTTAGCATGTTTGTTTTCCACAAATATCAAGCGAATGACAACACTGCAGGCAATCTATTTTCTGCGGTCTGATCATTTATTGTGACGTCACAAAGCAAACATCCGATGAGATTAAGATAACTAGCTAGCTGTAAACTACAACGTCTAACGAATAACTTTGTAAATTAGTTACAAATATTCACTAGTACTGACATCTGACAAAATCAACTGAATTCATTCCTTATCCATATAGATTATGTCCATGTCGATATGTAGCTTTGAACACGTAGGATGTGACCACAATGCTGAACAACCGTTTATCTTTAATACAATGTCTACTAATATAAAAACTTAAGCTAAGGAAATGTGACATGCCTAGCCAGCTATTTCAAAATTTAAGGCGCTGCAAGTGTTTTGCAGAGAATTATATTTTCAGTTGAGTTAGTCACATAGTTACCTCTTAGATAGCTGGAAGTAACACATCAGGTCCAAGATCAGCGTGCTTGCTACAACTGTTGATCCTGGTAATTTCACTTCCATTAGCTAGCTAACATTTATAACCATATTCAGTTCATTATTATATATTATTAACGATACTAAATGCAAATCGTTCAGTTTGCTTGCTAAATTTGAGCTAACGTTGCCCATAGGACTTCTTTGTTGCCGTTAAGACTATACTTTTTAGGGCAGTGATTTAAAAATCAACATTATAAATCGCTTCAAGAGCGCTCATACTCACTCTCCACGAAGTCGAGCATTAGGCATTGTTTGAAACAACGTTATGCTTTACTATTTCACAACCAGTGGCTGCAGCACTGGACCAAATCACTGCTGCTTTCTGCGGCAGGAACTTCTGACGCATGCGCAATAAGGCAAAACATTAGCGACGTTTTGGGCGGAGTAAGATTTCAGATCTGTAAGCATAAATTACCTTTGTTGTATTCCCTGGCCTTCAGGGAATACTTATGGTTTTAGCACTGTTCCCCTGCCGCCGCAGATACTTTGGCATGCAAGCCAATAACCCATAAACCGTTTGACGAATCCTTTTCAAACTTTGTACAGGTATTGGTGAGGAACCAGAACTGATTTAATTTTGAGACAGCCCCAACATTGAAGCAGCGCCACATAGTGATAATGAAAAAAGCAGAAGTTTTGATACTTGACCCCGTTAAGACCATAATTCAATAACCGTTTGATGGAGCTTTTTCAGTCTTTGCAGAGGCATTATAGGGGGCCCGCAAATTGAAGTAGCAGTGATAGTAAAAAAGAGGGTAGCTTTTACACCTGATCCTGTTAAGACCGTAACTCGACCAGTTTTTGACAGGTCTTTCAGCCATTGCAGAGGTGTTTTATGGGTGCTGCAATGAATGATTAAATTGCCCACTGGAGGGCAGACCCATATAACTCTTTAGTGCTCTGCCCACCTGGGCCCTATGGGATCACGAGGGCTGACCCCAGGGCAGGACCCAGTTACCCCTAATCTGGGTCCTTTCTGTTACAGTTACAGGGTCCTTTCTGTTTCTCTTCATAAGGGTCTTTATGAATCGCACTTTCTCTGGCTTCTCGCCTAGGGCCAATTTGCCTTGGGAGACCTTACCATGGGAAATTGCCACCAACAACATAACTCCTAAGATCACAGAGGCCTACAAAGCCCTTCACTAGGATAAGGGGGCGATTCATTATATATACTGATCCCATGTTTGTTCATTGTTAATCATGACAGTTACTGTATTTGTTCATGATTTATACTTGAGTTATTACTGAGTAATGTATATTTGAACAATATAAAATATAATAATACATGTGCTATATAAATCAACAAACCATTGTCCTTTCCTTTTATCCAATGCAGGGCTGCAGCAAGAAGCATACAGAGGACATGCCTTAAGCAGGATGGTAGCCCGGATCTGGGCTCATATACTGGCTCACATGTGGGCAATGAAGAAGTAGCACTTCATGTGTATGGGAGAAAAACAGCAGCCAGCGGAATCCTATGCAAACTCAGTAAGAATAAACTCCCCAGACCCAGGACTGGGGCAGGAACTGGAGGAATCCTGGAGGTAGGTGGTCATAATTTTGGCCATTAAGCTACCTTGATTTATGATATTTAGTAGTCTGTTTTCACATTGCTTGATTTTTTAAAATTCTCCTCTGGCATTTATTTTCGCATACTGTATTTATGAATTGCTATTATCCTTGGTACATTTTTATATTTGCCAATAATTGAAATTGAAATAAACATGATTATTATTCATACATCCTGCTACCACATATCTCGGACACGAGGGCCCAGAGTTTATCCCAGGCAGCATAGGACACAATGGTATACTTTGGATGGGATGTCAGTCCATTGCAGGGAATGCACACACTGTGGGCAATTTAGAGATAACAGTCTATTATTTTTAGGATACCTATTGTTTTTAGTATTTTTCACTATTATTATACTCCATTTGTCATGGAGTCTGTTGCAGTCCATTGAATTGAATGGCAACTTTTTTGAGCTTTGGCACATCAATATTGGTCAGTTCCAACTATTCGTACTAAATTTGGGGTCAATCTATCCATCACTCTAGTGCCACCTTCAGGCCAAATTTCAAGATATGTTTTTGCTTTAGCTTTTGAAGCCCTTGGCCTAGATTTGTACTCTTTCATTCCTCTGAGTCCTTTGGTCATCCTGATTTGAATGCATCCATTGCCATTAATTTCCGTATTTAAAAAGTATTTTTCTGAAAACCTACTTTTGTGAACTTGTACTAGGCAGTTGATCCAATTACCACCAAACTTGGTGTGTGTGATCTATATGGGATTGGGACCAAAGAGTCATGCTATATCAAATGCTATGGCCACTGTCATCCAAATAATTTCATGACAAACCACTAAACAGGATGTGAGGCAATAACTCAGCAATGCTTTGATATATCAAAGTCAGATTTGTTATTGTATTTTAGTGAACATTTAAGTATTTTCCACAGGCCAAAAATTTGGTCCAATCTTTGACTTTGTAATTTCGCACCCTGACAGAGGCCCATCCAAAATACTGGCTCACCAAATTTGGAGGTAATCCATTCATCCCTGTAGCACCAGCATCGGGCCAAATTTCAAGATATGTTTTTGCTTGTAACATTTGAACACTTTAGTCTGGGATTGTAATCTTTGGTGTTTGAATCCATAGTTTGTCTTAATTTGATTGCACTCATGGCTCTTAAGTCTGTCGTATTGGGTTTTTCGCCATTTTGAATTTTTCTGAGAAACCGCTTTGGCAAACTCATCCTAGGCTGTTGATCTAATCACCACCAAATTTGGGGTGCATCATCTAGAAGGGATTGTGACCAAAGGTTACTCCAAGTATTCTGCTAAGTCAAATGCTATGACCACTATCATCCAATGAATTTGATGACAAAGCTACTGAACAGGATGTGTGGCCATATCTCAACAAAACTTTGATTGGTTAAAATTAATTTGGCGACTGGACTTGGGCCCAATTCTGAGGAATAAGAACAAAAATGGCCAGTCTGAAACACTGAGATTTTCATGTCCACCTAATTGCTGCAGTTGCCATATTCGATTTCATTGGAAATTTAGGAATTTTCCAAAGGCCACAAATTTTGTGCAATCTACACCAAATTTGTCAGAAATAGTCTTAGTACCCAGCCTCAGAAGGGAAACCAGAGGGACTTTTGACTTTCAAAGCAGTTCGTCCATCACAGCCAATTGATTTTGACAGTGATGCCACCAATCAGTATGTGTTAACATATCTCCGCAATTCTTTGGTCCTTTGAGACCAAACTTGGTATTTGGACGTGGGGCCACACCTTTGCAGTGCGCACCAAATTTGTGTCATTTGACCACTGGAGGGCACTGCAATGAGCTGCAATATTTTTTCTAATAGATTTTGATGTATTGGCCTTTCAAAAGTGGTTGTTATGACTGGGGATTGTCAGGATTTGTCAGTGTTTTTATGAAGCCTTGTTATCTTTATATCTAATCGTAATGACATCATTTTCAAATGTGCAACAACACAAATTATTTGTGACTGTGAAAGTCAAATCTGCCAGTCAGCTGGCTGTTATATTTGCCAAAGCCTTCACTACATAATGTTCTTACCTCAATTCTCTTCATCTTTCCCAGCCAACTGCCTCCAGCTTCTACCAGTAGTACACAGCAGCACCTGGTCACACTTTAAAGTGCAGTTCAGTCTTTAAAAAATCAACTAGCTAAAGTGTGATTTTGATGTTACCACACATTATATAAGGAAAAAAATTCAAAACAGGTGACATCTGTCACGCCCGGCTCCGTAGGATCCCCATGTGTGCCACGCCCACCTCGTTACCCCGTGTTTTTACCCGATTGTTCTCACCTGTGCCTTGTTCAGTTTGCTCTGTCTGTTGTATATCAGTCCGCGTCTTCCCCTGTTTGCCAGATCCGGCATTGTAGTGTTACATGTGTTCGTGGATGTCTGCCTCGTTTCCCATTAAAGACCCCGTTTACCCATCCTACTGGCTCTGTTCGCCTGCTTGCCCGCACCGTGGACCGTGACAACATCGTGTATAAATCCAAAATGTAATCTGCTCAGAACCAGGCTTGTTTAAAAAACTGATTTTAAACATGAATTTCATGCAGTTACCCAAAATGAATTAAAAACAATTGTCACTTGGTGGGAAAATTTGTGTTTTACTGAATTGTAACAGAGGTAGTGAAGAATGTGAAAAGCACTTCAACTATACATGGAGAGCAGAACACCACAAACATACAATTCACACACTGTTAGAACTTCATTTTCTCTGAAGTAGAGCTTAAGACATTTGGAGACAATTAACAGCTACACAACAAAGACAAATGACCCATATAACAGCATAGAAATAGTATTCCTAAGTAAAGTCCAACTTCACAATTAAGCTGCATCTGTATTGATAAAATTGATAAACTATTATTTCAATAATGCATTGTTCAGCTTTATTTGCTCTTCTTGACAAAAAAGAATGCCCTTTATTTTCCTGTGGGAGAAATAAACACAGCAGTATGATACATATATTAAAAAAAAAAGAAATCACACAAACAAAAACATCAGTCCAGTTCCTGAAAATCTGATTTAGAAAAATGCACCCTTCAATTATGATTTTATATATATATATATATATATGGTTCCCCAATTCCAGTCCTGGAGGACCAGTTTGCAAGGACCTGTCAAACACACCTACTAAACCTGGCAATTGGCTGGTAAGCTAAATAAGGTGTGTGAGTATTGAAATCTGCAAACTGGGCCTCCAGGACTGGAATTGGGAAATCGTGGGGAATTGAAAGCACATACTTTAAACTTTCATTTTAAAGTTTCATAATGAAATGAATTTGCTCAAGATATTCTGTTTGGCAAAGTATTCCAGTACCTGGGTTTTAAATTACCCACTGTAAATCTTTTCCACCAGATGCACAGTAACAGTCGCACATCATCCCGCTAAAGCAGAACTACATTGTCATTGTATTAAAGGGGTGAGTGTGCACACAGCATCGGTTGCTCCAGCATCCAAAGTGTCATTCTCCAAAGCTACTATACAGCAATTAACAATCACTGATGGTTGCTAGTAATTAACTGCCTAATAACCATCATGCAGTGATTGAAACTTTCAGTCTCAGCCATGGCAAATGAAATTTTATGCATAGCTATTTAACAACAATAGTAGTCCCTGACTGAGGTGAGTACGAGTCCAATCTTTTCATAGCTATTTCCTAGCATGAAGTATGGCTTAAGAGGCAAGTTTATGTATGCAGACAATTGCATATTTCAACTGATACGGGAATGCCACTTTGGGGCCAATGACATTCTGACCTCAGTAAAATTCCGTAAGATATTTTTCAGCCTGGATACTTCTCTCCCGTGTAGCAGTTCTCCGCATAACAGCAACAAGTCATACATGATGATACATAAATGTGATCTGCTGCTGAACTCAGAATTTTCAAGTAACTGTGTGGACCTTTCTCCATTACAAACTGATAGGATCTGTAACCGGAGCTCATTCACACGTAAAACTGCATTGTTACGTCCAGTGTGACAGTGAGCACTCAGTACCACACCTCCACATTACTGACGTCTATATGAACTAGCCTTTAATGATTTACCTGGGTCTGAATTATCTTCTGATGAAATTGTTGCACTTGATACAGTGTATCCATCCATAAACTGCTTATCCTTCTCAGGGGTGCAGGCTGTATTAATCAATGAACCAGTAAATAATTTTAGCTGAAAGGGCAACTTCAGTTCTGAGGTACTATTTAACTACTACTTGCTCATTCTTACCATTTGGTTAATATGGTGACTGTGACAAAGGGTACTTGGGAAATAATGCCAAGGAAATATGTATATAGAAAGTGAAACTTTCTCAGCTGCTAGTCATACTATTAGTAGTACATAAAGAATCCTTTTTGTCAGGAGCTACACATCTATCATAATCACATGATCACATGACATTTTATGCATATGTTACGGTATTGTGTCTTTAGTTATTTAAAACAAGGAAATATATTTGTAGAGAACAGAACAGGTGATAGGAGTGGATTACAGCCATGTGGATTAGAGATATTATAAAACTAACTTTTGTTGTAAGACATAGGAAATAAACATTTAGCAGCTTAGCAACACATATAAGAAGCTTTCAAAGATTAATGTTAGTATATGCCTGTCAACTGCTACCCTTTGTATGCACAAATAAAAGCAATATTGTTATGGTAACAATAGCCAAGTTTCCATCCAGTTTTTTGCGACGTTTTGTTATCGACAAACAGAATATACGTCAAAAAAAAATGTGCGAAATTTGCTGTCTCCAGCCTGTTTCCATCCAACTGGCTTTTTATCGATAAAATGGCATGCATGATGACGTCATCCTCCCCAAAACGAACTGTCGCATAAGTTTTGTTGTATCGCGAAAAAAATCTGCCCTTGAGCCGT
>JAODLC010000040.1:17191995-17209825 GCA_026781145.1 Hippopotamyrus pictus | reverse complement strand
TAATGTGAGTTTTCATCACTCAAACACCATCAGGCAATGGTTTTTCACCCATAACAGAATGTTGATGGAGTTCCTCCCACCATATTCCCCATTCCTTAACCCAATTGAGGAGTTTTACTCATCATGGAGATGGAAGGTCTATGATCGCCAGCCACATACACAGATGTCCCTTCTGGCTGCCATGGATGCAGCATGTGAGGATATCACCGTGGAAGCCTGCAGAGCCTGGATTAGACACTCAAGAAGATTTTTTCCACGTTGTATTGCAAGGGATGATATTTGCTGTGATGTTGATGAAAATCTGTGGCCTGACAGACTGGGTTATCAGGGGATACAGAGACAGACAACAGCATGCACAGTTTTGCCTAAGAGGTGTTTCCTATGTTTACCATTTGTAATTTTATATTTTTCCCCATTGTGCTTTTGTGTCCTTATTTTTCTTATCACAATGACATTATATGATGTTATATTGTAATTCTTTTTTTCAGTCCACTAGTAAAAGTACAATAAAAAGTGTGAATCCTGTTCGGTCTCAATATACAATCAATATTCCACAGTCTCACGGCATTTCATGCAATAGCTATTTTGCAATAGTCACATAATTTGTGTAAACTTTGATTCGTGCACACTGATACAAATTTCGAGGGTTTTTTTCGTGCCAGACAACACGATTCTCTTTTCGTGCCAGAGAACACGATTTTGAAAACAATTCACTTCCGGATGAATAAAACAGATTTAAATATACATACAGAAAAATAGCTGTAAGGAAATCCACAATAAATTCTAATATTGTAAAAAGTATTGATGAAACGTGCTGATAATATAGCTGTTACTGTAATTGATCAAAAATAGCGAAAATCAAAAGGCAATTCCCATAGCAGTGAATAGGTTTGAAAATCGTACTGTGACACGAAAAAAGCGCAATTTGTGTCAGTGGGCACGAATCAAATAGATGAAATAACGTGAATATTGCACGTAATGCCATGATACTGCATTGGTAAGTTTGTGCTGTTGAATTTCATAGATCCCATACAGAAGAAATTCAGCCTTTTGCATTGTCAATTACTGTAAACCAAACCTATTTTATAGCCATATATCCCCCACACATAATCTTAAAACAATCCATTTTCTCTCCACTTATCCTGATCCACGTCTACAAAGAGGGCTTGGAGCATATCCAAGGCAGCACAGGGCAGAAGTACACCCTGTAAATTTGAATTTTTACATTTTGTTCATTTGACTTCTGCTGGCCCTTGGAAGATGGGGTTACCCTTTGAATTTGGTTCCTCCCAAAGTTTCTTCCTTCTTGGGAGTTTCTTGCCACTGTTGCCTCTGGCAATGCAAGTGCTCACTGGTGGCTTTGGGCAGGGATAATATAAAGCACTTTGAGACAATGAAATGTTGTGAAAATGAAATTGAATACACCCTAGATGAGACTCACACACACACACAAACACACTAATCACCATAACTGCATCTCTTTGGGCTGAGGGATGAAATTAAAGAACAAAATTGACACATGTGACACATACTCAGACAAAAAAAATCCTATAATTATGTATATGTGGCAGAGTGGTCTACAATACCCTTCTTTTCCTTATGAATAGCCGACTACGCCACCCCAGGAGCACTGCCCTGGGGACACTAATACCCCAACTCTCAAAAACAGCACACAGGTTCGATTCACCGGAAAGGGGCCAGAGACGAGAGCTGGTACAAGTGATTTTTATTACATTCAGTGGAAGGTTCAGTAGTCCACAACACAGCATAGATCTAAAACCCCTTAGGCGCCCAACACCTGCAACAGACCACACCAGGTAAACCCAGCTAATCTCTAGATCAAGAATACTCCACCGGGATCTCCGTGGGTACTTCACAGGAGCACAGGCGACCACACACACACACACACACACACACACACACACACACACACACACACACACGCTTAATAAAATACCGGTGACTTTACGGCACATGCACACGGGTGAGGACCACCACCAGCCAGGAAGGTGCCGCTCAAGGCTACTAGCCCTGAAACACAGACGAGGAAACAAGACACCAGGTTAGTATGGTACAGCTGCTTTCCGTTACCCTGCAACGCCTGCTTACTCGCCCACAACATAAATACAAAATTACAATCAAAATAACCCAAAACAAATACAAATAATCAATACATGCAATACAATAAATCAAACCAAAAAAAACCAAAATACAAAATCTTGAAGCAGTTTAAAGGCTGTACGCAGAGATCGGCAGCGGAACGGCACCACTCCAAGAAGCTCCAGGCACCAAAGTTCCACATTGGCCACCCCCAGCCCTAACACAGGCTGAGTGAAATCCCCCACGAGTCCACGTTCTCCACAGGATACACCGATGTCAATCATATGTAACCAGACAGACAAAACAGCGGCGAGGTCCACGTTCCCAGTAAACCGTCAGCCTGAGGATTTACAATGCTGCTGGGGCTGCCTTCACCACCTCCCCAACGGCAACAGGACGCAGCTCCCCAACGGCATACATTACACCAACCACGCGATCCTCAATCAATGGTTAAGGGATGACAGGTGCACCAATCTACCCCCTGTGCACTTACACCACGGCTGCTACTTCCACCGCCAGCAACAGGAACCAAGTCAGCGCCATACCTAACTATCGACCCTTTATATACCACGCTAAGCCACGCCCAATACAGGGGAACCAATAAGGCAAAGAGATCAATCTCTCCCACTTGGCTACATATAGCAGTAGCATGTAAATCTTGGTGCAGTTGGTTTCCATGGGATTTCTTATGTCTTCCTCATAGCTGATTTAGGTTGACACAGGGAGTCATCTATGTTCTTTGCATAACTGTTCTGCTCTGTGTGTTTCTTCCTTAGCTTAATATACAACTGTAAATTGTTCTCAAATGTGTATTTGTAATCCTGAAGAGTATGTTTTCACTTTGAAATATGGTAAGGGCACAGGAAACAAGAAATGTCTTTTTATGCCTCTTTAATCAAAACACAAAAAGGTTTCTGATTCAAATCTCGGGCATGTGTCACTAGTCAAGTTTCCATCCAGTATTTTGCGACGTTTTGTTATCAACAAACAGAATATACGTAAAAAAAATGTGCGAAATTTGCTGTCTCCAGCCTGTTTCCATCCAACTGGCTTTTTATCGATAAAATGGTGTGCGTGATGACGTCATCCTCCCCAAAACGAACTGTCGCATAAGTTTTGTTGTATCGCGAAAAAAATCTGCCCTTGAGCCGTTTCCATACATAATTTTGAGTATGTCACAAATTATCTACCTTACCACGTTACACCCCCTCCATTAAACAAAGAAACAAAGAAATGGAGAGATTATTCAGACAGTTTTTTGAAATTTGCCAGCTTACTGTTATTTCAGTTTCACAAATAATTGGAATTGTACATAATATCCGAAGACGACGAAGGTTTCCTTGGATGGAAACCTGGTTATAGACTCCTGAGACTTTTCTTCACATTAGTAGCCTGTGATATGTTTAATAAAAGTAACAATAGATCTACCATTTACAGTAGCATACACACACCTCCTTAAACAGCAAGACTGACATTACTGAACTGATGGTTTGTCAAGTTTGTTTATCCATTCATTAAAAAAAAAAACAAAAATGTTTCAAAATCCAAATTACAAAAGTGGCATCAGTACATGAAGATGTCCTGACCCTCCCAAAATGAAGGCACTAGAGGTCCTGAATGATTGTTTCTTTAGTAGACCATCTGTGTGTGTGTGTGCAGTAAAGTAGACCCAGTGGAGAAGGATAATTGTGGCCTACTTCATGCCTGAGCGCTGCTCATCTTCTGCAACAAGGGAATCTGCATTGAAATACAAAAAATTAAATAATATTAACAAAATCTCTTTTATGCTTACCATATGTAGACCTACAGGTAATCACCATCTACAATTCACGTTATGTATAATGTGAGCACTATTACCAATGTGCAGGATAAAAAAAATACAGCATTCAAGCCAATGTGGCAATTCAAGGTTACTTGGATTTACACTGCATATTAGTTTCACAAAGGGCTTTCTGCCATTCAACATGCAGCAACCTTTACTGATTATGATTTAAGTAAGACTGGCTGGGAAAAAAATTGGTCTCGTACTTTGGATAGATCAATTCCTGTAAGGGCATTCACAGACACAGGCAGCTCCGCCAGAAGGCGATTCACCTCCCCGGTCACATGGCTGCCATCCCCACTCAGGATGACAATCTCATTGGTTCTGCTTAAGGGGGCGGCAACATTCGCTGCAATCTGAATAGACAAACCAAAGATTAAAAAAAAACTGACTAATGCATCAATATCTATTCAGCATTTCAGTCGTGTTAAACTGGATCTTAGAAAAATAGCTGTAAAATAAACAGAAATGATCACAAAAAGAAGCATTCATAGAATATTTGAGTTCTTGAAGTTTTTGGAACTACCCTAACAACATACACTTTTGTTACGCATCTATACATTTCATTACACAAATGTTTTGTGCGTGGTCATAAATATGGTCAGTGATGGAAGGGATAATTGTTATCCCTCATGTGTTATTCCTGTATTTCATCAAATGGAAACATAATCCAAGGTGTTCTTTTACAGTTCCGGGCAGGATGAGTACAAAGTATTACTTATATTACAAGCAATGGCCAAGGTAATCTTGAATATAAGATTAGATAATGTTAGTAGGACTGAAATTGCTTGAATTTCAGGTACAATAAGCATCATCCCTTTTCTGAAACATCATTGTGTTAGTGCTGTTTTGTAGTGATGAACAAAATGATGCTTCATGGACTATTTACTGTATTTTTTGACTCAGCTAGATGGTGCACTCCAAAGCAAACCAATAGCACCATCTAGTGTGGTCAAAAAATACAGCAGATGGTTCATGAAGCGTCAATTTGTCCATCACTACTGTTTTGCCTTTTTCATTTTTGTGTGGAAGGACAATTAATAAACTTCTTATTCTGGAATAATAATAATAATAATAATAATAATAATAATAATAATAATAATAATAGATACTTTATCGATTGGGGAAATTATCTTTGCGGTGCCCAGGGAGCTGGGTGTTAAGGGCCTTGCTCAAGGAGCCGGGTTCAAACTGGAGACCTTCTGATCACAGGCACACAGGCTTGGCTCACTGAGCCACTTGCTGCCCCATTTGTTAGTGTTTTTAAAACTACATTTTTGTTAAGATAACTTTTCTGTAAGGGAGGCTACCTAGTGCACCTTTCACTGTTTCACAGCTGTAGCGTGTATATGTATGTAATGTATTTTAACTTCTTTACTTATTATCTTACATATACGCAGAGTTGGGTTATAAAGAGGAAAGCATTAATAAAAATTAACCTTTGGGAGAGCCTCAAGGACCAGAGCAGTTTTGGCTGCCTCTCCATACTCTTGGTAGGCTTGTGCTTTGAGCCTCATTTTCTCAGCCTCAGCCTTTCCCAAAGCCTCAATCGAGCCGGCTTCAGCTTCACCCATCTTCCGAATCTTCTCTGCTTCAGCCTGAGCTATCAACACTTTTTTGATCCTGTTGAGGAAGATAATAGGGATTGGTCAACATGATTTTTCAGAATCCCATGAAATGAGACTACCCCTTCAATTCAAACATACACATTTTAATATAAAAAAATTGAGACTTAATAAAGAAAAACATATATGGAAAAAAGCAGGTATCTTAGAATAAAAGGAAATGGGGTAAGTAAGTCCTACTGTTGACTCTTAAAAGACAATGAAATACCCACTGACGCCCCTTATATGGTGTACATGCAGGTGAACAGATGCCCCTCTGACCGTACACAACTACATAGATGTATGGCTTTTGGGTACCATGTGGATCAGTGGGAGGGGCTTACTTCAGGCCTTCTGCCAGCTGCTGGATCCTGTAGGCCTCAGCTTCTGCTGGTCTCTTAACAGTAGCAATCAGCTCTTTATCAGTCCTGGCGATCTCATTTTCCTCAACAGAAATCTGTTTTTTTCTTTGAACCACCTCAATCTCAATCTCCTCCAGTCGAATCTTCTGCTGCTCCTTGGCTGCTTGAAGTTCATAGGCCAGCTGGGCCTCAGCTTTCTGATTGGAGTAGAATGAGAACATCCATTTTTACTTTCCTACAGTTCAGACTATATGCTGTCAGTGGAAAAAATACTCAAGTATTCTGCTCCCAATTTACTAAACAATTCAAGCAAATTCTTGTGATTCCATGTAAAATACAGCCCTATCCCAAACAATGATAAATGACAGTAATTTAACAAATAGCGATGCAATGGTAGAAATCTCACAATATATCGGTTAAATTATCGGTAAGTCTTGGTCATGCGTCAGTCTTGGTCAATATAGCTAGCTGATATTTACACTTTACTTTAATCAATATGAAATTGTTAGAATTAAGCAATAAATTTATGAATGTGTCCTCAAATTATCTGTATTATGGTATACTGGGGCTCTGTAAATTTAAACACATTGTAGAGAAAGCTAATTGTTGTCAAGGCTATTGTCAGATAGGCCATTTGTGGATGACTGGCAACTCTATACCAGCCAGTCAGCCAGTGTCAATCAAAATATGTTTAGTGTATTAAACTATTAGTCCAAGTCACACTAAATGCCTCTTCAAGCATGGCCGGATAAGCTTAAAAGTTAAGACCTTTGGCTCACTGTCTGGTCCCCCAGCACTTCAAAAATCTCTCTTGCTCCCCTGTCTTTACCACTTAGAACCTTGCTACAGTCTCCTTAGTTGGAGCTACTGTGCATAACATTACCCACATAAGTTTGACTACAGATTTATGGAGCATTGAGGTTATTGGTAATATTAGATAAAAATATATTGATTATTATTCCTGGTCAAAATTTGCACCACATTGTGCAAATGGTAATATGTCTCCCATAGATTCAGTGCATATTTTTCAAATGTATAACTATTCCATCAGCTCCATGCCAAAATATTCAATAATGTGGTGTCCCCCAAAATGCTGTACAGCTATTTTACAAGACAGCAAACTACATGTGTTATATTTTGTATATTTAAAGCTACATAACTTCCCAGTACCTTGGTGTTTACTTCTTGGTTAAAAGCAGCTTTCTGCATTTCCAGCTCACGTTTGGAGTCAGCCATTTTGGTGTCAGCCTGGAATTTAATGTCCATCATCTCCTTCTTACACTCAGCTTCCTGGATGGAAAATAATATTACAGGTTACAAATGAACAAAATACTGATGAGGCATTCCTGTTTCCTTCTTTCAGCATCTCATTTAAGAGCTTCTCACTTTTATTCCAGCATCCCTCTCTGCCTCAGCCACACCAATGTCTGCATCCCTCCGAACCGCTGCTGTCTGGGACTTTCCTAGGGAGCTCAGGTATTCCACTTTGTCGTAGACATCCTACAGGATCAAGATCCATCAACTCAAAGTCACATACAAGTTTCTCCTTGACATTACTCGCACTACCTTGGTCAATGCAGCTGGACATTGATCATTCACATGTACACCAATTTGAGATGCCGTCATACATAATTCATCTCTATAACAAACAAAAAACAGGAGTAATAATTTAACAAACACAGCAAGCCCACTACATAAAAAATAAATATTGACAGTGTATTAATGGATATACTGAAGTTATTGTTCTAAAATAAAGTACTGTTATAAACGGAATATGAACACAGACTACTGATAAGCCTGCTTAGTGTTACCTTTATGGTGAAGCTAAGTATTTCAATACCCATGCGTCCAATGTCAGGAGCTGCAACTTCTCGCACCAGCTGGGCAAATCGGTCCCTGTCCTGGTAGATCTGTTCCACTGTGAGTGTGCCTGTGTGTGTGTGTGTGTGTGTGTGTGTGTGTGTGTGTGTGTGTGTGTGTGTGTGTGTGTGTGTGTGTGTGTGTGAGTGAGTGAGTGAGTGAGTGAGTGAGAGAGAGAGAGAGAGAGCTAGGCATTAATGCATACCACACAAGGTCTACATCTACACAACAAGCACACCTATGCTTAAGAATGTCCGGCTTATGGACAACTTGTACTTACAGACAGACTGCCACAAAACGTATTATATTAAAAACTCAGGTTAAATACAATTATTCGTAATGATGAACACACACACTTACACTACTCTGTGATGCTCATAAGAAAGACTACACGACTTCAGCAGTTTGTCGGCCAAAGGTCCAGTACAGTACCCTATATAGTTAATTTTATTATTATCATTGCTGGGGGGTGTTGGCCGGTTTTGATTATTTATGCCCATTGGATCCCCTGTAGTATTATATAAAGAAACATTCCACAGAGGAAGGGAGAATTTACCGAGAATGGACCGCAAATGTCCCTCTAAGGTTTGCAGGATCACACTTTTGATTTCTGACACAGACTTGCCCAGGAACTGCTCGCAGGCAACGACCAGAAGATCTCCCTCCGTCATCACTTTCACCTGGTGAAGATAAGCATGCTCTGGCCAAAGGGTCTCCAAAGAAAACTACATTCAACCCATAGCTTAACAGTGTAAATAAAAAAAAATGGCTATCACTGATGCAGACACTTATTTACACATCATTTCCTCATGTATAATAAAGGCAGCTATGACACAAAATGTTACATAATGTATGGAAACAGATGTGGGTATGTAGGGTTAGGGTTAAGCATATTTACTGCAAGACCAACTTTACTGATATCACTGTAATAACATGTCATGAAAATATGCTCTTTCAATGTGAAAATTTGTTTATTAATGGAACTAACCCAAATTACTCATTCATTTAATCAAAAATCCATTCTCCAAATAAAGGTTTCACAATTAATGACACCCCTGAATATGACTGGAAATAAAGTCCTTCAAATTTAAACAAGGAAAGAAACTAACTGTACTTAAGTTCAGGTAAGTGTTATGGAACATTACACTTGTAATTGCATCACTTTCCTGTTTCACTAGTGTATAAAAATGAATCACCATGCAAGCAAAATCCCCCTATCATCCCACACCATGAAGAAAACAAAAGAAGTGGCAGTTCAAAAGAGACAGAAGGGCGTAGAACTTCATAAGTCTAGTAACGGCTACAAAAAGATCTACATAAGATTCAATATGCCACTGAGCACTTGTCTGGGCAATTATTCAAAAACTTTAAGAGTATGGAAGAGCTGAAAACTTGACAGGCAAAGAATACATATGCATTTTTCCCCCTAGGATAGGAAAGAATGAGAAGCAAAAAAATCCTCAAGAATCACTATGAAAAGATCACAGACCTTGGAGGCATCTTGGGGTCACCAGGTTACAAAAAGCATCATCAGACCCCAGCTCCATTACCACAGGCTCTTTAGAAATGTTGCAAGACCCCAAGACACAGAAGCAAGTGCTTGCCATTTGTCAAAGGTTATTTAAATTGTGACTAGACAAAGGTGCTGTGGTCAGAGGAGACCAAAACTGAACATATCTGGCATGGAGACAGAGAACCATACAAGGAAAGGCACCTCACTCCCATGTAGAGTGACCAGATAATCCACGTCAGGGAGGACACTCTGAGCTAGGACAGGAATTGTAAATTACCATTTCAATTAAAAGGACCTGGATTTCACTTGAGCACTGAGTTCTTGCTGTGTGCTGATTGGTCAGTTTCCTATAATCATGCATGTGTCACTAATGCTAATATGAAACAGCTGGATGAGTCAATCAAGGACACAAACCAGTCAAAGCACAAGAGGACTTGAACTATTTAGCCTTTCGATTTGAAAGTAGTTTGTAAAACCCGAAGTATCTCAAAGTGTCCTCCCTGACATGGATTATCTGGTCACCCTACTCCCATGGTGAAAGGTTCTGCAATGACCATCTCAGTCACAGAGGGCAGCTGATTGGCGCAGACCTGAGACTGTGACTATGCTTCTGTGGCCCAGTTCCAAAAGATCACCAGTTCAAATCCCATGGCTGGTAGAATGATTTCACTGTTGGGCCCTTGTACAAGGCCCTTAACCCCAGTTCCACCAGGGACCATCTGACCCTGCTTTCACAAATGTACATTACCAGTGCTGGGGAGAAACTAACAAATTAGCAACGCTCCTAACTACTTTTATCTGTAGCATATCAGTAGCACAGCTACTTTTAAAATGCTGTAGCTTTTCCAGTAACTATTTGATTTTTTATTTATTTTTTTTTAAACAAATAGTGAGGTATCATGGTAAAACGCTGCATCATTAAAAAATACTACAGGTTGTTGTCGACTTACAACCTATGCGACTTCTGACCAATCATTTTACGACCGTTCCGAGACCACAGGTATGTGGCCATGACTGTGCTGTGTCTGGCAGGGCGAGTGTTGCCCAGCATGAGTGTATGACAGTTTCCACCCTGCCTGCCCACAATGTAAGCATCCCTGCAAGACACCCATTCATTCATCTAGTGCACAGGCTACTGTTCGCAGTGGTCAGAGTACATTTCAGTCCATTTCAGGTTTAGCAGCTTAAATGGTAATAAAAAGTTAATAATTAACTAAGAAGATTGTGATAAAAGGTTAAAAACACCAAGCAATATGACTGAAAGATGATATAATTTTATTATACAGTATGTATGTATCTCTCTCTCTCTATATATACACACACACACACACACACACACACACACACACACATATATATAATTTTTTGCATATAAAATAAAGGGCCGATCGAGGTTGTAAGCTGACAACATCCTGTATTATTTTGCACTCTTTACAAGATGTGTATTTTCAACTAGGAGGTGTTTCTGATTGGTTTTTTGCTTGAATACTCTGGGGATGGATGTTGAAGGGTCAAAAAATTCTTCGCAGCAAACGATATAATCCTGTGAATGCCTGGAGTGATACTACTCTACCCTTGAGCAAGGTCCTTAACCTGCAATTGCTTCGTCCTGGGTATGACGTTAATCTACATCCAGCCCTGCCAGGCGGTCCTCCAACTTACAGGGAAAAACTTGGGGGCTGGTGGCAGGATTGGCACTCCAGTCATCGATGCTGAGGTACTGCCCACCACATGGCTGCACTCAGCTTCTCATCCCTGAGGAGGTTTGTCATGTGGTGGATGTGGCAGCACACTGTATCAGCACATGCTCCTTACCTTACCTACCTTTCAAAATAGAGTACGACCGTTTCAAATTACAGTACTGTACAAATCAAATGACTGAACTGTGTATAATTCAAAGTACAGTACATGAAATATAGCATATAGTATATTATATATGTGTGTATATCTATATCTATCTAAAATTATATATATATATATATATATATAATGACACACAAAACACACACAGTGGTACCTCAGAACTCGAATTTAATCCATTCAGAACTCCGGATCAAATCCTAAAAAGTTCGACTTGTGATCGAATTTTCCCCATAGGAGATAATGGGAAACCAATTAATTGGTTCCCGGCCCCAAAAATTTAAAATACCTAAATATGTCTTTTTTAGCATTTAAACACAATTTCATTTATTTGTAATTAGAAAGAAATATTTCACAATATATAATTACATATTGTTTTTGTGATTAATCACTATGCTTTAATTATGTTCAATTTGTAACAATGAAAGTACATCCTGCATATTAAGATTACATTAAGATTCATAACAGTAGCAAAATTAGTTATGAAGTAGCAACGAAAATAATTTTATGGTTGGGGGTCACCACAACATGAGGAACTGTATTAAAGGGTCGCAACATTAGGAAGGTTGAGAACCACTACTCTAATATGTCGTATTTAATATTGATTTTAATAAAAGTGCACTAGAATGCATTCAACTTCCTGATGAGCTCGTTCAGAATCAGGTATTTATTGTAGATTGTTTGACGCAATTTTAATAAAAATATTCTTGCAATTCTGAATGCTTTTCAAACGTGTTGCACTAATTAATTAATTAACTATTAGATATCTCAGAAACTAGAGTCAATCTGGCAAAACCGAAGTCATACTCTTAATCAGCACCATAAACTTAATATAAAACCGCAAACATCGTTGGCACCAAAATCACTGTATATCAGTGTTATTATTGTGGGGATTTTTTTTTCCTGGTATATATAAGATATTTCCCATCCCTACTTTCCAGGCATAAAATGATATGCAAGAAGAAAGGTTTATACCAGTAGTGGCTATAATGGGGTGGGGGGACACTTAAGAACATAAGAAATTTACAAACGAGAGGAGGCCATTCGGCCCATCAAGCTCGTTTGGGGATAACTTAACTAATAGCTCAGTTGTTAAAATCTTGTCTAGCTCTGATTTAACTTAAAGGGTTAAAGCAGATTAATTTGCAAGGGTAAAAGCTTCCAGGGTCACTGCTTATTTTAGTTCATTATATACAGTTTCCCCCTCACCGAAACTCAATTTGACATTTGCAGTTTTGGTTATTCATGAGATGCCCTTGAACAATTAAATGGGATTGTTTTTGGAACTTGCTGACCTTTCTGTACTAGGTAGTGATATGACCATTCATGTGATACAGTGTAACTATGCTCACGCCCTTTTTGACATACATGACTGCTTTAATCTTGTGCAACATTGTTTATTTCCCCACTCATATTAAAGGTCATATAATCAACCTTGTCTGCAGCCCTGGGGTTGCAGGTGCTTTAATTGGTATTTCTGACTACAAATATTTCTGATAGTTGGGACTTGCTCACAGAAATATATAAACAATACTGAAAATGATTTCCATCATACAAAATACATACATTTTATTGTTTTATAACATTTGTTAGTGTAATACCGCTAAAAGTTATTTTTGGTTGAAAAAAATATGGAGAACAAGAAAATTAGGAATGGACTTCATCCGAGTGGATTTTTTAAAATTATTTTACTTTCGCTACCATGGTAGAGCATCCAGACACTGTGGCTTTCCAGTTGCCTAACTTTTCCCTTCTTAAATTTTCTCTTATTTTATTTGAGCATTTTAACACAGATTCAATTAGAACATACATAACACTCTCGCCAAAAACTCAAGAAAAATCTTTATAATACGTTTGACACAACTAGCATACCACTGGAGATAAGTGGCCCAAAAAGAACGTCAGGGTTTGCATGGATCTTTGTGCTGCTCATGATGAAGCGCAGGTGGCGCAAAGAACATAAATAAAAGCGGGACAAGGGCGCCAAAGCACAAGCTAGACTAACGAAAGCACCACAGAATCCTCCGCTCCAAGTACTTTCCTTGCCAACATGTAGTCCCTAACCAATAAAGCAACAGGACTCGTGCCTTAATATTTACAAAAACATGGGCGAACTCCTCAACACCAGGTGTTACTATTAAACTAGCAGGCCACATCCTATAATCCAGACAGTGAAAAAGACTCTGGTAAGAGCAAAGGTGGAGGTCACTGTCTTCACATTCAAAAACAACTGATGCACGGATTCTCCGACTGTCAATTCCACTCCCCCTCAATAGAATATTCAGCAACTTTACAGCTGCAGTAATCAAAGCTGTATATGTACACCATTAACACAAAGGTAGCACTAGACAACCTGTTTCAAGCCATAACTCAAACCAAAATAATGCATTCTCCAATGGAGTGTTGATTATGGCTTATAATACAAAATCTTACAAATCTTAAAACCGATTTGCAAAATTTTTTAGCATGTAAAATTCCCCATCAGGGGCAGCATGGTGGTGCAGTGGTTAACACTGTCACCTCATACCTCTGGGACCTGGGTTTGAGTCTCTGCCAGGGTTCCATGTGTGTGGAGTTTGCATGTTCTCCGTGTCATCGTAGGGTTTCCTCCGGGCGCTCCAGTTTCCCCCCAAAGTCCAAAAACATGCCGAGGCTAACTGAAGTTACCAAATTGCCCATAGGTGTGCAAGTGTGACTTAATGGTGTGTGTGTGCACCCTGTGATGGGTTGCCGCCCCATCCTGGGTTGTTCCCTGCCTTGCGCACGTAGCCTGTAGGATAGGCTCCAGACCCCCTGCTACACTGAACAGGATAAGCGGTTTCAGAAAATTAATGGATGGAATTCCCCACCAGAGATATAAATACATTGGACCATGTTTACAGCAACATAAAAAGCACATACAGAGCCCCCCCCCCCCATTTAGGACAGTCTGACCATATCTCACTGACCATAAAACCTATCCACAGACCCATCATAAATAGAATTAAACCTAATACCAAAACAATAATATGGCATGAGGAAGCCCTCCCCCACCTACAGGACTGTTTTGAGTGCACAGATTGTGACAGCTTGGAAGAACAAACATCACACACTGAGAAGTGAGACATTAACCCTTACACATGCTCTTTGCCCGATTACATCGAGTTCTGTACTGATAAGCTGATTGTTGATAAACACATATGCATTATCTACAACCAAAAGGTCTGGGTGAACAGTGAGGTACAACGCCTTCTAAAAGTACGTGATGCAGCATACAGGTCTGGTGGTGTTGCAACATACAGCCTAGCCAGAGCCAACCTGAAAAGAGGAATCAAACGTGCCAAGATAGCACATAAATACCACTATACAGTGGTACCTCGGCTCATGAACTTAATTCGTTCGAGGACTCATTTCGTGATCCGAAAAGTTCGCGACCTGAAATCATTTTTTTCCCCATTTAAAATAATGTAAATACAAATAATTTGTTCAAACCTCAGAAACACTAATTTTTTTTTCAAAATTTTAAATGTTTTTCTGTGACCAAGAATATCGACTTAAAATAACCTTAATTATACACAAATAATGCTAAATTAAATAAAACGGTACAATTGAGCATACGCTTGTTGGCAGGCTGGTCGCTCGAAAGAAGCCAAAACACAGAAAAGAGCCACAAAACATCCCCCCCAAAACAAACAATTAACATTAAAAGACTAACAGTCAAAAACAATACAGTAATTTTGAAAATGTGATTTTTTTATTACACTGTACATTATTTTCATATGCCTAAAATTATGTACATTTTGTGATGCAACGTCTTGTATGGCGATGAAATTCATTCTTTGTACTGACAAAGTACAAACTATATGCAGTTGCCACTATGTGTGAATGGAGAAAAATTAAGTCCTGTTAAAAACCATTACAAACATGTTTATCCAATCACTGAAAAGTACCGCTATAACAGAACGTTCTCTCTCAATATTCGAAGAGATATACAACCCCAAATCAGAAATGATGTTTGCGTGTTCGCAGCCTGAAACACGGTTCGCGAATCAGAACAAAAAACCCGATTTGTTCGTGAACAGGACTGTTCGTGGGTCGAGGTACCACTATTTCCAGTGCCAAAGAAAACTGCTACTAAAAGCCTGAATGACTCTCATCCAGTCCCCCTGACACTGACTGTCATGAAATACAATCATATATCAAAAGCAGTATATCACCCACCCTGGATCCACATCAGTATGCATATCAGACAAACAGATCCACAGAGGATTACATGACTGATTGATTGGATTGATATTCTTTTAGGCAAGGCTGCAAAGATTTTGGTGTGGCAGGCCACCACTGTGAAATGTTACCAGCAGAAACATTCAATTCAGAAAAATGAAAATTTACCTGTGCCACCCCAGTCACAGTAAGAGCTACACCTTCAGCGGTCTCTACATCCTCACATTTGGGCTTTACGGTCATTATTTCAAGTGAAATCCTGTAAAGAAAACAACAGCCAGTGTATCACTAATAAAACTCCATTTTTGTATGATTTGTGGAGCCTATAGTCACAAGCAAAATGAAATATTAGCATATCCTGTTCTGCAGCTGGTGACAGAATGCATTCAATAACATTATTCAGGCGTTGTACCTTTGAATATCAGAGATACACCACCATGCCCAGGTCCAGCCACCAACCACATATGACTTGTCATCAGAGCCACAACAAGCACCTGTGGGGACACAGAGAGCACTTAATGATACAGGGAAACAGGAACAACCTGAACGACTGTGGCCTAATGCTAAACAAAAAAAAGACACTCGTTTTGGGCAGGATGGCAAAGAGAATTGATGTGATGAAGGGACTTCATTTGGAGATGGGAATGGAGATGGTTGGAATAAAAATAGTGGGGAAAAGCTAAAACAAGAACTGGTAATTTCAGCATTAGAACAGAAGGAGCCACATGAAAAGCAGATGTCAGATTATGGAAAGCATTACAGCAGTGTGTGGGATCAGCAGTCAGGGGTTGAGCCCCTTTTTTGCGCCAAAGCAACCAGAATCTGACTGATATATATGAAGTAAGTGAAAATACTCCATTCTACCCACCGAGGCCACCCTTGGCCATCTGTCTCCATTTTTACAGAATTCTATTATTTATTTTTTGGAAATTCCGATACATAAAACTATACATAATGCATTCCTACAGCTATAAAAACCGCACAAAATGATTTAGCTGTTACGCACGCTGGCCGGCAAGCAGGCAGGACACAGGGAATGATCAAGCAGGCAGACGCAGATCAACGAATATGGGTTTATTCGAGGCTGACTGGACAACACGGTGACTAACGTCAATGACAGATCTGGGGAAACAGACTTGAACGCGGGCTGAAATACACAAGACAAGCCGAAATAACAGGAAACAGGTGATCACAATCGGGGTAGCACGCGTAGGTAATGAGGGGGCGTGGCACACACGAGGATCGTACAAGCCGGGCGTGACATTAGCCAAGATGCACATTATTTTTGTTAAAAATCAAGACATCGATATCAGTCTGACTAGGGCCGTGCCATATGGCGATATACATCGGATGTATATTGTTTCATATTATGCGGTGTCACAAAATACACGGTTTACAGCAACATTTTTTCCATCATTGGGATGAGTTTTGCAAGGTCACACACCACCACACGGCACTTGTATGAAAGTTTTTATTGAACTTGAATTGTGGATCATGTTACATTTATGACTTCCCTCCAATTAACTTGTGGACTTTTGTCCAGTTCGTATTGCTACGGAGCCCCTAAAAGAACTGGGTGGGAAAATATTTTTAAGTAGTTTTGTGTTAACTCCCAATAGTTTTGCAATCCCACTACACTTGCCCACTTACTACTTGCTGCAAGGTGACAGCATGGATAAACCTAAATCATACAGACATGTCTTGTAAAGTGTGCTTTAAGCATTAAACTATGGGGGACAATGTACACCATGTGACTAATATGTGTTTTATTACCATTTATTAATTGTACTGTGTAGGGCTGCAGCTATCGATTATTCCATCAATTATTCCATCGATTAATCAAGTAATCGGATATAAGAAATACTATTGGTCTTTAATAAGACAAAAGTAACTATTTAAAAAAGAAAAAATAGACAGGTTTCTTAAAATGAACAACTCATGGGTTTCCTTTTTAGGAACATTTTTAATGATTGAACTCCATACAACAACTGACAAAAGAACTAAAGAAATTAAAATGGTCTTTACTTTCTGTATCCTGGGCATAAAAAGAAGTTCTGACAGGATTGTATCTCCTGGATGTGGTAGGAATGATGTGTGCATGTTCGTGTGTGTGTGTAAGTGAAGGTGAGTGACAGTGTGTGTGTGTTTAAGTGTGTTACAGAACGAGTGTGTGTGTGTGTGTAAGCCTTTAAAGGAGCACGTGGCAGTTGGATAATTCAGTGTCTCAGAGTTTTACTGACCCAAGGCTGTTGGGGGAGGGGGGGTAATTTTTATATTATAATTATGTAATATTCATATTAATCTGCAAAATATTACTAAAGCCTTGAAATGGATCTAGTTGCATGAGTACACCCCATACTCTGCTTTAGACCAGGGGTGGCCAATCTTATCCGCAAAGGGCCGGTGTGTATGCGGGTTTTCGCTGCAATTCACTAATTAGATTACTAATTAGAGGACTGATTGGCTGAAGAGTCCTCACACCTGGGTTTGAACAGCTGACCTACAG
>JAODLC010000040.1:17169529-17180458 GCA_026781145.1 Hippopotamyrus pictus | reverse complement strand
CTAAAACCCTGGGTTCCTTTAAATCAGAGCTAGATAAGATTTTAACAACTCTGAGCTATTAGTTAAGTTCTCCCCAATCGAGCTTGATGGGCCGAATGGCCTCCTCTCGTTTGTAAATTTCTTATGTTCTTATGTGCCAATGCAGTGCAATTTACTCAGAATTACTTTCCCAGTGACACCTGGGTTCCGAGTTGCAACTTAAATAATATGGCTAGTAATACAATTACAGCTACTGAAAAGAAAAAGAATAACTGATAAGACATTGTTTAGCCTGCATGCCGATTTACAGCAGTCCAAAGTAACAAAGTAAGCTGTCAGGCACTTACAAGGAACGCCCAAAAAGTGTCGCAAATAAGGGCAGAAAAACCACTACCTGTGAATCTATGGCACAGTTAACAATACTAAACAAACTGAGAATAATTTATAGGTGGGAAATATGTCCAATTTCCCCATTCAAAAATATTTCATTTAGTAATGTAGCTCATTTAATGATTGGAGCTCAGTGCAAGTCATTTAGTATTAATTTCTGTATATTAAAAAAGAGGAGTTCAGTTGGGAAGGTGAATATTTGCAAAATGGCCAGACAGAGGTGTGTTGCTTTTGTGCTGTGTGGGCTGTGGTAGATATGGACAGAATGGTTGGAAACCACTTACATCAATCATTGTCCTCCAGCCTTCAGTCCTGCCACTCAACAACGGTTCTGCACAGGCCAAACCAGCATTGTTGATGCACACGTCTACACCCTGGTGAAGAGTCTTGATAGCAGAGAACATGGACAATATCTCCTCTTCGATGGAGAGATCACATTTGTAGGGGAACAGGGTGCCTGGGAATCCTGCACTCTGACACTCCGCTGCCAGTTTCTAAACCACAATCAGAAAACATGATGTTGATATTGCAATGAGACCCTCCAGAAGAGATACTTTATGACCTCTCAACTTCAAGTAAGAATCCTAAGCGGCCTAGAACCAAGCCTTTTAAGTAGGGCTGGACAATTGATCAAATTTAAATTTAAATTAGGAATTTAGCTTCCAACAATCAAAACAAAATAAAATTATGATTGCGCTGCGTTTTGTGATGATGCTCCCGTTTTGTATTATAAATCTAGAGCACCCCTTTCCAACTCCTTATTTTCTCAGATGAATTATATTTAGTTCAAGAAAATCTACAGTTAAAAAGATTTTTTTTTCTAAATGCGTTAAAAATTCTTTAGGTTTAAACTTATGGAATATGACAGATAATATACATATAAAGGATACATTAAAGAAACTGGCCCAATAAGCCTACCACATTTTAAGTAATTCAAAGTTAGCAATGTTTTTCAGAGGAAACCGTAATCCGCGTAAATACTTAATCCTACAAAACTAAGGGTCGATTGATACAAACTGTATTATTAATAATTGCTATTATTCAGAGGTGGTGACGTCACACACACCCCAAAATATCCTAGAGAGTTGCCCGTTTAAAAGAAATTCATCTTAAACTACTTATTAATCAATACATATCAACAATTTCAAGCATTGTATGCAAACAGAGTTCTAGCAGCATGCTACACATGTAGCTCACATAAAATGCACAATGAAGAAGCTAAACGACACGTGAACGCGCAACAGTTTCCGCAATCTTGGACTTCACGAACCACCTAGCCAACTAGCTAATCTTAGCTAACTAGCTAGCCCAGAGCATTATGCCTCGGCTCATCGTGTGTTTAAATTAGTACTTCGACAACAGTCCCCATGTTCTGTGCTGCTGCTATAAAGTCCAATTGTTGCCACAATTTTTTTAATAATAAGAATTAACCTCAATTTTGTCCACGCTCCTGGCACAACCAACCACCTTCATGCCGTGCTGCACAAGCTCCCGGGCAACAGCCGCTCCTATTCCGACCGAAGCCCCGGTCACCAGAGCTACTCTGCCTTTCCAGCGCTCCATTTGTTTAAGAAATACACAGATAAGCTATGAAATTCAGTTACAATATATATTCCAATGAAAATCGACTGACTGTTTTCAAAATAGTTACGAACAGTCCAAACCATGCAGCCCTAAGTACTTTCACATTTACTGGTTTCAGGCAAAGGTAACGCAAACTCCAATTCCCGCCCACTCACTAAATATTAAACAGCACGCAGTTCGTTTTTTTTTTTTTTTTTCTTTAGTTATTCAGTATTTCATGCAGTTCAACTACTTGTGAATTTAATTAGTTAGCTTAACAAATTAACTTAGCTACGCAGTTTGCAGTTGGCAATTAAAAGTAAACTATATTAAATAATATCCTTATCTGAATAACAAATAGCTACAGTACCAGTCAAAAGTCTGCATGGACATGCCTGTTCTTTATGCATTGGTCTCTAATTTAGCAGTGTTATTCACTTTATAGTAAAAGGCCTCAAGGCAATTAAGTAATACATATAAATTATTACAGTATAACAACCAAAAGAAGTGTTCAACAGTTCAAAAAATTCTCAAATTTTACACTCTTCAAAATAACCCCATTTTACTTTAGTGACAGCATTGCAGGCTCTGCATTCTTTCAACCAGCTTCCAGATTTAGTGACCTGGAATGCTTCTCCAACAGTCCTGAAGAAGTTTCCACAAGTTCTGGGCACAAGTTGGCTACCTTACTCTTACTCTTCAGTCCAACTCATCCCAAACCAGCTCTATAGGGTTTTGATCAGGGGATTATGGGGGTAGGTCATCTGTCTCATCACTCCACCTCTTTCCTTGTCCACAAGATAACGGTATTTACATAACTTTGAGGTGTGCTTAGGGTCATTATCTTATTAAAAATCAAATCATTACCAGAAGGTGCGTCCAAACTGTTGATTAATTCTGTAATTAGTCATACACACACACACACACATATATATATATAAATTAATGATTGTACCTTTTATGAACATTTTCCATTTTGTTGTTCAGCAAATGTTGACATCTAAGCAAGTCTACAGGGAGAATTACACAATCACATTCTTTTGTTTGTGCATAATTACCAGATGCATGATGACATATTCCATCCACTGTAGGGTGTGTCCTGCCTTATCCTTATTTTACAAAGAAGTGTTCAGTGCCAGTTCTCATACATAGTGGTTTACATTTGGCAGAACAAATAACCATAAACTCATTTATTCATCTACCCCTCATCCAAATGCATAATATAGATAGACAGACAGACAGACACAGACACACACACAGATGTTTGTATTCATATCTTTGTAGCGACTGCCCATTCATTTCTAAGGGTAAAACCCTAATCCAACCAATGACAACCTTAACCCCTATCCAGGCATAATTAAATAATTAGGCAAACAAAATCCATGACTTGAAATTTTTGGTTTTTTGATTGCAGTTACTGATTTTTATAAAATTGAGTTGAGAGGACTGGAAATTTTGGGCCCCACACCGTAACACATACTTAACCACACACACACACTTTTGAAATAGTTTCAACACTCTTTTATGTGTACTCCACAAAAAAACAGAAAAGATTGCTTCAATCAGGCTCTTCCTCTTTTCTTATTTGTGACATTGTTATCCTCATTATTATGTCTGACTTAATGTTCCTGCTTCCTTTACTCATGTTTAAGTTCTTACCAATTTTTCTATATAGTTTTTGCTGTGCCACACCTGTCCCCTGCAACTTGCAGTACTCACAATTATAAAATAAAACATTAGTCTGTTATTGGTAATAGCCAATACTACTGTATTTAACCTGTTTACTTCCACTAGTCACAACTGTGACCACATGTTTAAAATAATGTTTTTAAGTTCTAAAAGAATGGCTGTTGACTGTAAAACCAATAGACTTCCTAATTAAAGTAGAGGATGCCTTGATGGTGACTTGTGGGGGCAATGTCGGTGCTGGGGGGGCAGCAGGATATGGGGAAGCCTGACTTTTTGAGGAAAGAAGCTGTTGCAGTGTCTGGCAGTGACTGTTTGGATTCTCTGGAACTTTCTGCCAAAGGATGGGTGAGAGGGGTCTGTCACCATGCTGTTTGCATGGCAGATGAATGAAACTCTTTATGGTCCCTCGGCCTCTGAAGGAAGCGGAGACACTGCTGGACTTTCCTGGTAACGGAGGTGGTGTGCAGGTGTTGTGGTTTTTCGTTTGAGCAGAGTCAGGAGTCAGAAGTCGCTTGTGTAGAATTTCAGTCAGTTGTTTATTGCAACATCAAAGTTACAACCAAAACTAGACACCCTGCAGAAGTGTGTCCCATGACGAATTACACTGATTTTTATACATTTTTTCATATCTCTTATCAAGATATTTGTTACAGGCGATGTCCAAAGCATCATGTTTCTGGACCAATTGCAATCATTGTGCTTCCTTATCAGGGCTCTGGTATTCTGCCCCTCAGTATCTTCACTATTATTCCCTGTCTTTTGGGGTCAACTTGATCTACATTCTCTAAAGGTCACTAGGTCACACTCTATACGGTTTACAGCAGCTTCTGGTTATATCTTTATAATGTATTAATGATTGCATTCTCTAAGTGTTATACAGTACTATATAATATTCCATACAGGGTCCAAGCGAGGTTGCCTGTCATGTGCCCTCCCAGGAACTTCATACTGCAGACTGTCTCCATAGTAAAGCCATTTATGTTCAAGGGACAACAAGCAGTCAGATTCTTCCTGAAGCTAACAACTCTTTTTTGTCTTCACAACATTTAGAGTCAGGTTGTTGTCCATGCCCAGCAGGTTCAACTTCTCTACCCGCCTCTGTGGGATGATTGTGTTGAATGATGAATGGAAGTTAACGAACAGTATTCTAGCATAGTTGTCTTTTCTATCCAGGCGTGAGAGGCTGAGGTGGAGGACAATGGAAAGGGCATCATCAATGGTCCTGTTTGGGTGATAGGGGTTTAGTTGGTCTGGGTGTTTTGGCCACTTGAAACACTTCATGATGACAGGCATAAGTGCCAAAGGCTGGAATTTGTTGTGATAGGACAACTTCTTAGATACCGGCATGATTCTGATTTTGAGGGATGCAGGCATCACCTAGCCAGGAATGTAGTCAATGTTGCCCAGTGTTTAATTTGTAAATTCAAAGATGCCGGAGCTCATAAAGACCACGATGGTGTCAAACACAAAAATCAATCTTTACCAACGATAATAAGTTATTGATTACTTAAACATGTAACAATGCAATATTTTCTATACACACCTGTCAGTTTCAGAAAACTTTTCATGTGCATCGGCTTTTTCTTACTGCTCTTTGTGGTCCTTCTCATTAGCATTAGCATCCACAACAGCTGCTCCTCTCCTCACTGTCTCTGCTTGTTCTCATTAGCATTAGCATCCACGAACCGAACGCTGATCCCCTCCTCGCTATGTCTGCTTCTTTGCATTAGCATTAGCATCCACAAATCCTACTCCTCTCCTCACTGTCTTTTTGTTCTAATTAGCATTAGCCTCCACAAATGCTACTCCTCTTATTGCTGTCTCTGCTTGTTCTCATTAGGATTAACATCCACAACCGCTGTTCCCCTCCTCGCTGTCTCTATTTGTTCTCATTAGCATTAGCATCCACAAACACTGCTCCTCTCCACACTGTCTAAGCTTGTTCAAATTAGCATTAGCATCCACAAACACTGCTCCTCTCCTCACTGTCTCTGTTGGTTCACATTAGCATTAGCATCCACAAACTTGTCAGGTTTTCTGGTTCATTTCTGCTCTATCTGAGTTCCTATTGCTTTGACGCTTTGCCAAAAATTATAAATATTACTTTTCAAAATATTCTTTTAATTATTTTGCTGTAAAAACCTGGCATATGTAACCTCATCTAACTTAGTGACCAAAAAGTTTTTTCTGTGCCTGTGGTGTGTTTTTACCCTTTCAAATCAAAAGTCAGATAAGCAAGACATTGGCCTACTAATTTAGTTTACCAATTGAAGATCTTCATCCATATAATCTTAGCTGTAATGAGATCCATAAAATACTACCGGAGTTTTCACATTCAGGAAGTCAAACGTATCTACTTTCACCTTTCCTTTTGCTGCTACTGAGTGGCACTGCTCCAATTTTGGGGCGATCTGCCTCAAAATTTAATGGCTTCCAGTCCAGCATTCGTATGATGTCTCTGCAAAGTTCAAAATAGAAGCCAAATACAAGTTATTTGACTTGTATTGACAGAAAATTTATTGTAAAAAAAAATAAAATAAAAATAAATAACCAAAAAAAAAAAAACCTTTTTGTGATGAAGAAGGAAGTACTGTAAGACAAACCAACATAGCCGTCTACCTGATCTTCTTTCATAGTCACTTGTCCTGCTCAGAGTCGTGGGGGTCCAGAGTCTATGGGTACAAAGCAGGAAATTACCCGGGAAGGGGCACCAACCCATTACAGGGCACACTCACATAGACACACCTATGGATCATATGGGATTGGACTGTGGGGGAAAATCACAGTAGACCGCCTGAGGACAGAGGGAAGAACAAGCAAACTCCACCCACAAAGCCATGGCAGAGACTCTAACACTATTTCCATTGACAGCATTTTCCGTAATTTCTGGGACAAAATAATTAGCAGTTATGCCTATGAAGCACTCTTTCCAAAATATGGTGTGGCGTGAGCCTCTCATAACCGCAGTTTTAGCAAAGGTAAAGGTAAGAACTGTAAGATTGCTTTGTAATTGCATAATAAATTGCAGTCATGCCCACAAGCATAGACTGTGAAGGAAGTGTCTACGAGCAGCTGCTTCCAAAACGTGGCACCAGCCTCCCACACGTTATAACACAGCGCCGCTTTGGGCAGGCGGATGCGCACTCGCGCGACGCCGGAGAAAGATGGCGGCGCCCGTCCTCAGAGTGTCTACCCCTCGGTGGGAAAGAATAGCTCGGCTCTTAGTCTGCATGTTCGGTATGGTGCTGTCAATGTACGCCCTCCATGTAGAAAGGGAAAAGGCGAGAGACCCGAATTACCAAGCCATGTGCGACGTGATCACTTCCATGGGCTGCTGTAAAGTGTTCAACTCCAGGTACCTTGGGCAGTTATTGGTAAATAAAATAAAATTCAAAAGAAACAAAAAAGTGTACCGCCACTATAAGTACTATATACAGTATAGAAGTTTATGACAGTGTCTGTAAAACAGTGACGACGAGTGCAAGCTATTATATGAAAGCTGATACTAAATTTTAAGTAGATAAATTGCAGCTAGCTGACTTAATCTCGTGAAAAGATTTAGTGAGTGAAGCGGTGCATCACCGATGCATTATTTTGCAAAATGGTCCAAGTTATATTTATTTTTTTCTCTTATTTGAAGAATTCCCTTGTGCTAATTATGATTAGTATGTCTCTAGTAATGTAGTTCACTGTAAACTGGGTTAACATTTACCTAGTTGAAGAGAATTGTAGTTTAATATCAAGTACATTATAATTTTTCTTTGTACTGAGCTGGCTATATGTTTTTTTTTAACTCCTGTGTAGTTACCCCGATAAATCTTTTTTTGTTCTTGGGTCGTACAAGCCACCCATACAGCGACAAATTGCTCACTTGCTGTGTCATACGTTTGCATCTGTTTCGGATGTTTTACAGGTAACATTATTTCGAAACTGCTCCGTGTTTGAAAAGATGTGCCGCTAATATTTACATGCAGTTATTGTAGCAGACCATACCATGTTACCCCTTTATATTCAAGCAGTCACTATATGAAGGATTTAACATTTCTAATATTACGTTCTATTAGGAAGGTTGGACGGATCTGTGATCGATAACACAGTAGATATATAGACCCCATTACCTGAGGTCGGAGCGGTTTTCTATGGCCTTTCAATCCACTGTTAATCCCGTTGTACACGCTGAGCTTGCTAGATGGTATGGGTACCACTCATGGTAAAATGGCTCAGTTAATGGGGCTTGAAACTAAATGAGCAAAATATTTATACATAGTTATAGTATCGAGGTATGCAAGTCTTTGTGCTCTTGTTATTAAAACACAAGTTTCATTATATTTAGTGCTACACTATTGCTTTTCTTACAAAACCAGATTTGAATTGGAATGGCTTGATGGTTGAGTTAAGTAGTTGTTAGCTTCCACCAATAGGAATGTCATGCATGTTTTTCTTTTTACTTCTTATATAGGGCCTCTGTCATTTAAAATGGGCTCCATATTTAACTTTGGTTGACATTAGTAAATATTTTACATTTCACTTTAGCAGTAGCAATGCATTTTTCCCTAACATAATTGTTTACAAGTATATTCAAAATTGAAAACTGAGTCTTCATTTACATTATGCTAATTTTTGTGCATGTAAAATGTATCTTTGCACAGGCAAGGAATAGTACAAAACGTCAGCAGTAGAGGTCTTGAATTTAACTTTTCCTGTTACTAATCAAGAACTTGTTGTTGAAACACACTGGTAAAGGCGTTATCAAAGTAGCAACAAGAACTTAAATTTATGCAATAGTTACAAAATAGTTATTACACCTTTGACATTTATAAGAACTGCAGGTCTAAATTCTGCAATCATTCATTTTAACAAATTGAACTATCCAGCCTTTGTCATTACCAAAATGATCCTTTTGGTTTTTTGCCTCAAAGGCAGACGGCATTAAGCCTTTGTTATCTATAAGAATTCTAGTTATACCAGTTAGCTTTCTTTTTCTTTTGTCTCTTAGTTTCTGCACAGCGAAATAATGGGGGTAAGCAAACTCTTTCCTGCTGGCAATGTCCTTCCAGCTCTGGTTTTGTCTTGGTGCAAGGAAACTGCAGGAAGGATTATATCCTGTCTCAAAAAACTACATTTATACTGATCTGTCATTTCAGTTTAATAATGTACATAAGTTTATGCAGCAGTTCTAATGAATGTATGGGCCACTTTACAAGAAGAGCAAAAAAGTGGCAACCTAGTGCTCTCTGGGGGTCAAAACCATGAACCCCCCCTGACAGTAAAGACAGGATAAAGCCACCTGAAATGGTCCTGATAGAAGACCATAACATCTGGATTGCATTTATTTATTATTCTCATGTATTTATTATATAAATGGTTGTACCGTCAGCTTTGTTCTTAACTGTGTTTATATATTTAAGTGATTTCTAGTGGACTACTTTGGTGTTTGCTTGCTAACTGTGCATGTTAAAATGGTGAAATTGCTTGAGAAGCAGCCATGCTGATATGGCAGAATAATAGATCTTATCTTACAAAAAATAAAGGAGAGCAGAATTTACGTATAAGTAGCTGACCGATTATACTGCCAACTGTTGACACTGTGCTTCCCTCATTGTAAAAATCACCATCCACCACTAGTGTTGTCATATTTTATGTTCTTTCTTTGGCATTACGTTTTCTTTTAACACTTTTCTCCATGGCTCCTCCAAGTAGCCTACAGTATGTAAGCATTAATTCAGCAAGTTTCCCATCGTAAACTTTCATTACATCATTGGTCTTGACAGTTTAATGTATTCAATACATTTCAATATTTACAATACACCATTGACATTTGGTTTTTTGCAATATAATATTTTACACATTTTAATTATTTCAATGTGTTGGCGTTGTCTACAGGCATATAATGTGTTCACATTATTTTTAATATTTTTAATATCTGCCTCCAGCTCAACCCCCCAACAGAATTTTGTTTTTTTCCCCTCACCTGTTCCCCCACCCCCCAGTTCTTTCACACCTCACCAGCGGGGCGTGCCCCACAGTTTCAACGCCTTTGGTACATACCATTAGTATATCTGTTATAATATTTACTCACATAAAACTTTAGTCATAGTGTAAAAGAGAAATAAATACAATATAAATATTTGGTAATGCTTTACATTTATGATTTTATGATTATGGTTATCATATAATGTCTGTTATATTAATGCTGTTAAAGTATGTTAGGATGTTACTTAGGTATACTTGCATGTTTCTTATGAATGTCCTCTGAATGCATTATGAAGGTGTACTGAATGTTCTACAAATGCATCATAAAGGCATTATGAAGGTGAAGTCAATGTAAAATGTTACTAAATATTTAAACATATAAATAAATGACATTTTCAAACGTGGACATTAATAGGTGGAATGAGCAATAAATGAGTAAGTATACTTTCAGAACTACATATCACAATGAGGACTTTGAGCATTTAGGTAAAATTTTTTTTAACTTTCACATTTTCTGGTAATCCATCCAGTAGTTCTAGAAATTGTACAAGCTGCTGAGTATGGGATGGGCATGGCTTAAATGGTCGGACCAAATGACAGGACTCTCTGGGGAATATAGTGCTGTCATTTACAACAGCACGAAACCTAGTTGAGGGCTATAATAAGCATTTATCCATGGCTATATATAGAACATGCAGATAAAACAGTAGGGCAGGGGTCCCCAACTCCAGTCCTGGAGGGCCGGAGCCCTGCACATTTTTGGGTTTCCCCTCATTTAACACACCTGATTCAACTCCTCGTGCTAATTACCACACAGCTCTTGAGCTGAATCATTTATGGTGGAACAGGGAAAGAACTAAGCTACACAGGGTTCCGGCCCCCAAGGACTGGAGTTGGGTACCCCTGCAGTAGGGTATTTGTAGTTGATGACACTTGAAGTACTTCGATCTTGGATTGTACTATTTGATTTAAAATTTATTTATACATGACAACAAATCTGTGGATTTTCCTTCCAAAATAAGACTGTTACACTTTTTGTCATAGTTTCTTTAGCTCTTGCAGCACTTGTATGTAGAACAATAACATTTGCATAAATTCTGCTTAAAAATATGTACTTCATCTTTCTACTTTTAGGCTAATATATTCCAAAAAAAAAGGTTTGGGTTTCTCTTACCCAAAATGTGACAACCAGGCATTCTGTTTTAGTAGGCACCAGCAGGTAAAAATTGAAAATTGATTTAATAAATCAGACTAAATGACACAAAATAATCAGGGGTGAGTTTCCCGAAGCCTTCTTAACGCTACGTCGTTCTTAAGTTCTGTGTTAAAAGATAG
>JAODLC010000040.1:17150614-17163620 GCA_026781145.1 Hippopotamyrus pictus | reverse complement strand
AGAGTACACCACTGGTTGGTTGAAACAAAATCCTGGTCTGGATTTGTACTTTCTGGACCTGAAATTTCCACCTCTGTGTATGTCCATATTTTCCTTACCTGCAGAAATCCAAGCAGTGCTGCATCCTGGCCAGCAAGCACCCACCATCTTGTCTTTCCAAACTGATTTCATGCAGGAATCATTGTTGACTTTAGCTTTCACTCTCGTGTCCATATGGGGTAGCATCCCATAAAGAGATCCATGCAAGACTTTTATTTTAAAACCAATTCATATAGAAGAGAATCGAATTTAAATAGCTGTCCACTACAGTGGACACCATGCATGAAAGGGTTAAGATGACTAGGTATAAAAAGAGCCCCCCAGGGTGGCAGTCTCTGTGAAGTGAAAATGAGAAGAGCTTCACCACTCTGTGAAAGACTGTGTGGGCAAATAATGCAACAATTTAAGAATATTGTTCCATAACATAATATTGCAATGAATTTGGAAATTTCATCTACAGTACAGAGTTGTAGAAGAATAGCAAAATAAGTATTAAAAATAAAAACATAAAAGTTACAAGAGAATATGGGGAAATATTTAAAGAGCAGGCTATAGTTTTATCTTATTTTAATTGGTAGTTTTATTGATGCTAATAGCCTGGTGGTAGAAGCTTCTCTTCAGCCTCTCAGGTCAGTCCATAAGGCTCAGGGGGCACCTACATGAGCACAGGCACTGGAATAGTTTACAGCATGGGTGGTGAGTGTCTCTGATAATGCTTAATGTCCTGGACCTGAATTGTTGGATGTAGATGTCCTGCAGGGTGCTGAGTATACCTGATAATGCTTAATGCCCTGGACCTACATCGCTGGATGTACAGTAGATGTCCTGCAGGGTGGGTAGTTCTGTTCTGGTGATTGCCTCTGTGCAACTTATTGCCCAATGCAGGGCTCTGTGGTCTTCAGAACTGTAGCTGCCGTATCAGACAGAGATGCTCCCAGAGAGCACAGAAAGCACAGATTTAATCACCTCTGGTAAGATTGGCTGCATGGATTAATACTAAACACATACTTATTGTGTCTTTCTGTTTCTACATTAGTGCTATAAAAAGTATGTAAATTGCTGTAAAAATAATCCATGTTCTCACCCTCCACTGTAGATTGCGATTATAAAAATCACTGCAAGATATATGTAAAAACACTATTTTTTTTACTTGACATTTGCGCTTGAAAGTGTAATTGTTTTTATAAATGTGTCCAGTAGACGGCAATAAAGCATTATGAAATCACCAGACCTGTACTGTGAATCTTAGTATAAGATACAGAGCTGAAAACACGCTGTAAAGGATTATAATCCATCCCCACATACTCACACAATGGGCAGGTTAGACACCAATTCACATAATTGCATTTAAATCTACCAAAATTGTTCTTGCTGTGTATCAGCTATCAGTTTTATTGGGCATCTTGTCAAGATTTATTTAACTTTCCAATAGTGCTTTTCTCATGAACTGTCATTGAAAGTCTAGTCATTTGACTTATTAAAATGACTATGACTACAGTTAATACATGATCTGACATGAATTCATTTAGCCTGCAATATTCATCATTAGTTAGATATAGGCTTACTGTAAATATTTCTTTCTCACCTTGCTTGGCCTGCTGTACACTTAAGTGGCCTCATGGTGCCAGGGCAAAGTTAAGTGACTTTTATTTATTTATTTTTTGTTCATTTTGTTTATTATTATTTTGCGTAAGAGATTATTGGTAAATTGCCATTTGTTCAGAACCACCTGTCCTATAAGTGTAGGCTGTTACTCTCAAAGATTCTTTAACTTCTGTTTCTTATTACCCTCCATGACATATTTTCCACTTCACCATTCCTGAGAAACCTTCCCTATGCCTGTTGTTAATTGGTGTTCCGCAGTAGACTGGCATCTTATTCAGGGTGTACCTCAGGGTACCCTGTGCTGCCTTGGATAGGCTCCTGGATCCCTGGGACCCAGGGTATGTGGTTAGCGGACTGATTAATGGATATATGTAAATGTCCACATTGTGTAATCTTACCATGTGACCAGTCCTGTTCAAAAGAGATACTTTTCTCGATCAATAGGTCTATGTTTTATTTTGGAATGTGATTCAGTGTCATACTTCTGTCAAATTAAACAAAGAGAGAACTGTGGATTACATTTAATGAATGAGATCAGTTCAATCAGTTGTGATATACCCAGAATGCCCTTTTAAATCATTTTATTTATGATTTTATAAAAATGGAAAAGTACTGGATCAAGAGATGCTTGTAAAAAGGTGACATTTAGTATTCCTGCACAGTGATCACTCAGGGTTGACAAAGATAATGGCAGAACATTATACTGCACATTTTTATATATAGAATTAGACACACATTACAAATAACCGTTCAACACTGAGATCTGTGCTAACTTTTATAGAACAAAAACAAACACCTTTATAACTTTTTTGAAGCACAATATTACAAACTAGCTATTTTTGTTAAGGGACTGTTTCTGTGCAGTACTAATGTACTATTGAATAGAAAGAGCTCAGTTCCTTTTCTGCACTGTAAAAAATTTGTTTTAAATGGTGAAGTAATATCTTTGTCAAAAGGGAATGTACAAATTGCTATTCAAAAGTCTTTCATTTTTACATTTCCCAAACGCAGTATATTGTTTATTATGTTAAAAGGAATTTCTTCCCCCAAAATGTCATTGTAAATGTAAGTTTCTTTTAAAGTAGAACTCGAATGCCCGTGACCAAGTTTCATTTTAACACTTCCTGTCAGGTATACAGCTCATAACTCTTATGTGAGTGGAAAGTATACAGAAGCAAAACCAAGCTAATTATTCAAAGCAAAACCGGGAACCAGTTCACTTTCTGAATTCACATGGGACTTCCTAAACCACAGCCTTGAAAACAACTCCGCTTGTGTCAGCCCACACACAGTTGCTTAGCTTTGCGTGCGTGGTTCGACATGTTCACTGTGCAAGCTATCTGAGTCGTTAGAACCCACAGGCCTGCAAGCTCATTTCTCACTGGTTGGTTCCCTCAAGGCCTTGCCCATATAAGGTAATGCTTAAGCTCCTTTTGCTATATCCTTGGGTATCATTGATAATAAAAACACAAGCAATTAAAAGAAATTAATTGTGTCTAGATTCTGTGAAATAATTTCAATAAACCTGCCAATAAACAATGTGAATTGTTGTAACCGAAGTAAAAGATGTTCCTTCGGTAAAGAATTTTTAATTTTGGATGATGATTTTGGATTTTGTTTTACAATAACCCTAAATGGTAATTAATCACTCAAGGCTTTTTTTATTAAGCAGTGAATTGTACAATTCCTACACACAGCCTAATGGACTCTTTCTTTTCTCTCTCACAAACTTTGTGTTGCAGCCACTTCCTCTTTTTGTCATAGTTTCATGTCGGAATAAGCTATTCACAGCTACATTTCTGTCACTGGCACAAATGTCCCCGGAAACCTGGGGTTAGAGGACACAGATTAATGTAAGAGTTGCTCTCCACTTTAAGGGTAAAACTGAATCGTGGTCCCTCCCTCTTTATGAAAATTTACCCATCTGAAGTAAGTTTCCAAATAATTTTCAAAAAATGCACATCTACACTGCCTGTTTCTCTGGTCAAATACCTTTTTAATGAGAGTATCTATGTATATACATTTGTATTTCCTTGTCATTGTTTACCGTTTAATATGTTAGACGTTTAACTACTCAAAAATATCTAAAGTAAAAGAACAGTAATAAGATCTACCAAGATGCCCCACTGTGTCCATGAATGGCTGCTTAAATTGTTTTTTTTATATTGTACTACTACAATGCATTACATCATCAAAGCATTCAGATGGTAATACAACATTAAGTAAAGGAAGAAAACACTGAAAATATAATATTTATTATTTATATATAATTTATAATATGATGAATTAAAAATACACTATAAAGATAATAGTATTGGGACACACTTCTCAAACACTGAACACAGGTGTTTCATTCAGACTCATTGCCACAGGTGTATAAAATCAAGCTCCTAGCCATGCAGTCAAGTTTACAAACATTTGTGAAAAAATGGGTCATTCTGAAGAGCTCAATGCATTGAAGTGTAGTACTGTCATAGGATGTCATCTTTGCAATAAGTCATTTTGTGAAAGTCAGTTCCCTGCAAGATATTTCTCGGTCAATTGTAAGTGATATTATTGCAAAATGTAAGCATTTAGGAACAACAGAAACTCAGCCATTAAGTGGCAGACTACGTAAAGCCGGGGTCTCAAACTCCAGTCCTGGAGGGCCAGAGCCCTGCATTGGTTTTTAGTTTACCTTCATTTAACACACCTGATTCAACTTGTGCTAATTACTCTTGAGCTGTAATAATGCTAACCCTGATGTGAAGTTACAGAGTGCTGAGGTGGATAATGTGTAAAAGTCCCAACACTCTGACTCAATAATTCAAGTTCAAGAATTTTATTATATATATATATGTGTGTGTGTGTGTGTGTGTGTTTGTGTGTGTGTGTATATATATAAAATAAAAACACAACATTCAGTATATCGTTCATAAGTTCTATTTTTTAACATAGAACTTACTAATAACCTATTCTTAAGAAGGCTTTGGGAAACTCATCCAGTCCTGACCTCAACCCCATAGAACACCTTTGGGATGAACTAGAGCAGAGACTGCAAGCCAGACCTTCATATCCAACATCAGTGCCTGACCTCACAACTGCTCTTCTGAAGGAATGAGCAAAAATTCCCATAGACACATTACAAAATTTTGTGGAAAGCCTTCCCAGAAGAGTGGCAGCTGCCATAGCTGCAAAGGATGGGAAACTCTATATTGATGCCTATGGATTTAGAATGGGATGTCATACAAGTTCCTGTAGGTGTAATGGCAAATACTTTTCTTCATATAATGTATACATTTAAGGGATAATTCAGATTAAAGAAAATGTTATGGGCTTGAAGATTGGAGAGTTTTTGCCATTTTGACACAAACTTTGACAATGCAAGTTAGATGACACAGTGTTGGTTAACTAACAACAAATAAAAGTTTTCATTTACCCTGATAATTTCAAAATTTGACTAGCAATTTTATTCAAACAAAATAGCTCCATATTCCAAACCGGTTTCTATAATGTGGATTACATGTTAGCAATTCTCTATGTCCTGTTTTGTTAAATTGTTACATTTTTAAATTTGTTAAAGTGGTTCATGCATACAGAAGTTACACTGTCCAAATACTCAGGGGAAAAAGTAGAGCAATGTTTGTCAGGGACTCAAGACATGGTGCAGGCTGGGTATAGGCGATGATCCACTTAGCAGCTCCATAATAAAAACCAAAAAGATAACAATGAGCCAAAACAAACAGGGAAAACTGCAGAACCAGGAGACTAAATTAACACAACCAGGGAAACAGAACTAACCACGACTATATTACAAGACCCCAAAACACATTTCAGGGAAGAAGGCAACACCAGGAATGAGCACAGGAACATAATATACAGCTACATAGCACACACGAACATAATAAGTAGCTACATAATGCACAGGCACATAATACACAGCTATGTTGCACACAGGAATATGAACAATGACCAACTGGGGAAATTAACAAAGACAGTCACTAAAATACAATGAAAACAGGGACTAACAAAAGGCAGGTTTAATTAATCAAAAGCAACCAATTAACAAAGGCACAAGGCAACAAGACATAGATGAAGCTAACTAACTAACACGAATGAATTCAGAACTAAGGGATTAAAGACCTGAAACTAAGGAAACACAGGGAAATACACAAGAAAGTACAAACAAAAAGTACAACATAACACCAGAACAGAACAGAAGGAGGGCAAACCTAGTACAGAAATCTCAAAAGGAAACAAAACACTGGGGAACAGAAACTCAAATACAAAGAAAGAGATAAGGTTGATCATCAACTAGTCTTGAACCCATTACTGGGGGAATGCAGTCCCTAAGCCACACCCTCAACCCACTGAGCCATGCGGTGGGCTGGAGAATCAGGAGAACATACTGGGGCTGAAGGGCTGGAGACAGGGTGGAGAATAGGATGGCCAGCAACACCTGCTGGCCAAACAGGAAGGAGATACGAAGGGCAGGGTTGGACGGGTGCTGACCCTGACAATCGTTAACATTAGTTGATTTATGTATATATTGTTTCCTAAAAAGATTAAGTAAAACAATATTTATTTTTTGTGAAAAGTGTTAAGTGAGCAGCACTTCTAGGATAAGTTTTCATTTTTCACTGATATTTTTATGACAGTTGATAATTGTGACAGCTACAATAATAATAGACTACATATATTTAAAAAATAAAAATATTTGTTGGCTCACTATTGATAAAATGTTGTAACTTAGTTTAGCAATAATGTCTGTAATACTGCATTCAAGTTTCAAAATAAATCATATACATTTCTTAAAAGGGAATGTAAATTATGTATGTAAAATATTCTGTCACTGCTTGGCTCCTCTGAATATGAACGCTTCTGTCACTTAGTTTTTTATGTCGAGTTTATTACCCTAAAATGCTGGTATTTGACCCATATGGTTTTACAAAATAATCAGCACACCAATCAGCCGTAACATTAAAACCACTGAGAGGTGCAGTGAATAACACTGATTTTCTCATTGCAATGGCACCTGACAAGAGTGTTATTATATATCAGGGAAATTAACAGTCAATTCTTGAAGCTGATGTGTTGGAAACAGGAAAAATGGGCAAGTGTAGGGATCTGAGTGACTTTAACAAAATTGTGATGGCTAGACATGTCAAAGTGCTCATGCTGATGCCTGACACACTGAAAGGGCATGTAATTGTAAGAACTGGACCAAAGAGCGATACAGGAAGGTGGCCTGGTCTGATGGATCACGATTTCTGTTACATCAGAAATGGGCAGCTCAGTGTGTTTGTGTCGTTTACCTAGCTGGGGAAGAGATGGCACCAGGATGCAATATGGGAAGAAGGCAAGCCAGCAGAGGCAGTGTGATACTCTGGGCAGTGTTCTGCTGGGAAGCTTTGGGTCCTGACATTCAGACAGATGTTACTTTGACACATACCACCATTGTTGTAGACCAGCTCTTCATGGCAACAGTATTCCTATATGGCAGTGGCCTATTTCACCAGGATATGGTGCTCTATTACACTGTAAAAATTAACCACAGGGATGTTCACATTCATATTATCTGGTTTCAAACAGAGGGAGCCATGAATTTTAAATTTTCACGTTTCAGAATAAGCTGTTGTTGACTGTTGGCATGGAGCCAGATGTAGTGGCAGTTTTAAACAGATATACTGTTTATGTATGTCTGTGAAGCCCTTCCTTATATAATAACGTGTCTAACTGATACATATTTCCATATAAATCCAGTCTACAGTTGTATTCTTTAAAACTACTTCATTTATCTAGTCTATGGCCAGCCTGACCTTTACTGCCCACCCAGTTACTTTTTTGTGTTAAACTACAGTCTGCAGATCAAATCACTTGACAGTAGCACCACAGCTAAATGAATAGCATGAAAACATATTCGAAAAACATCAGATCTGTAGGTTTGTGCACTAATTATTTTACGGACTGAGAAATACTGAAAGGAATTGATGATGGGGACATGGGGCTGACTAATTTTCAGAAACAAAATGCTACAGATGACCAAATGTTTATTCTTTCTGTTTTATCATTGCTCTCATTCTTCTACTGCTGATGCAGCTTGTTCCACTAGCCTACAGTAATGTGCAGCTCTTACAAAGAGGAGCTGTTTTTGTTTTATGGGGAAACAAAACCAGTCAGAGTGCTCTAAAAGCAAAATATCAGACTCAAAACTCAACCAGAAGATGCAAACTGGACAATATATTTAAAAATTTATACATATGTATATATACACCCTTAACTATATATATTAAAGGTACACATACATTAGGATCAGGTAGGCCAATGCCTTTGGCATATTGCAAAAAAACAATGCTATTTTTTCAGTGTAGGGTGGCACATCAATCCCCTCCCCCACACTTCCTCATCCTCATGCTCTGCTAAACTCTGAGGTTAGGGTTGTCTAGACAACGAGCAGCATATCTCACCCAGAGCAGGCAAGAAGTTTTTGTTGCAGCTAGCGAAGCACTACCAACAGGCTCTGAGCAGTTTCCTGTCAGCAAAGTGAAAATAACACATCAGAACACCCTCTATATTCAAACATCTTTTGTTCAATACCTCCTTATATCTGAGAACCATTATTATTACTGGCCATAAATAGACGTATAAGAAACACCCATATATAAATATATAAACCCCAAATAAAGAAAATTCCACAAACAATATAAATTAGTTTTTGTGATGACGATAAGTGTCTTAAAATTGTATGTCTTCTGTTGGTTCAAATGAAGTAAAATGACTTTCATATCATGGTTAATAAATAGTTATTAAAATATAGGGTTTGTGAGAATGATAGCATGTGCCTTTATAAGTCATAATGCATCAGTGATAAAGTGGTGTGGTGTTTCTCAGAAATACAAGTAGCTAAATGTAGTATGAAGTTTTACCGTTATCATCTGTCATACTGAAACATCTGCAAGTACAAACATTAAAAATGATTGACGTAGGTAAAGGTAGCTGTGCATTGAAGCATGTAGACATGCTAGCCATGCTTGGGTTGCAATACATCTGCTGTGTAAGTATAATATACTGCTTATAGGCTTTTTAAATGCTGATGAGTTACAATTTAATAATGTCCCACGTTTCCTGGTTAGAATGCAAGACTATGCTTTACTTTATTAAGACAACTGTCCAAGACTCATTGAAATCCACAGTAGTGCATATTCAGAGGGTACCAAATCTGTCCCAGTTTGTTAGACTCAAAGATAGTGTAGGGCAATTTTGAGTGGGAGTTCATGGGATATATTTAAAAAGAGTGGAAAACATATTGTTGCATCTCAGTGCTTCAGTTTAACATTAAATAGTTTTGTCTGTGTCTGTTTTGTCATTGTGCCTGGAATAATCTTTCATGTTTTTACAACAGTTACATACTCTGACCTCATATAAATTTGATCAAAACCCAATTCTTTACTCACAGTGGAAAAAGGTACATCTATTGATTTAGCAGATTATTTTATCAGTCCCTGAAGCCAGTGGGGTTTATGGGCCTTACTCAAGGGGCCAGGGGTTGAATTATGCTGCTGACCATGAGATTTGAACCACAACTCTTTCAATCACTGGCATACAGTTTTAACTGACTGGGCTACACACTTCCACAAGTGTTTTGGCTTATGCTGCTTGTATGTCTCTCATTCCACCTTCCATATCACTTCTACAGGGTCATGGTGACCATCATGAACCACTATTATTAAACCATTATGAAGATTATTCTAACTAACAAGCTCTTGCACATAAACGTTTGATTAGAGAAGGTAAACTGAATGTAGCCTGATACAAAAGCATGCTCTGGAGGCACTGACCATCCTCACTCACAGTTTTTATTTAATTTGTATTTTTTGACCCATTAACGTCAATAAAGTTGGCAGAAGCGGCCATCAACTGAACATGGCGAACACCACACCCATCGGGTGTCTTTCGAGTGCGAGCGGGAGGCCTTCTTCCTGTGGTTTACATCACGTGGGTGACGATCAGCTAAAAAGGAGGAGATCTCTCTCTTACTGGCCTGTTTCTTTTACAACCTCAAGAGTGGAAGCCGGTAAGATTGTCGGGCAAGTTTTCCCTCATTGAAAAGTGATTAGCAAAAAACTAAGAAATGCCAATATTTCATATTTCAATATGCACTTATTTTGAATCTTCTTAAGGATGATATAAGGTATTATTTTTTTAAAATTAAAATTAAATTCGAAATTTAATGATAAAAACATTAAATTAAATTAAACTAAGTTCATAATCTAAACTGTGACAATTTACTTTGACTTATTTTTACTTTGTGCTTAAAATGATTGTGCTTTCATGTTATATATCAGGTTTCTGGTCTTCGTCTGAAGTGAAGCGGAAATGTAGTAATATTAATGTTGTAAAATGTAACTTCTTTAACCTGGTGCAAGCTGAATAGTACACATTTGTGTCAACATGTAAGGTTAGATTTTAAAATAGAGATATTCTATATTTGACAGCTTAAATACTTGTATCATTATTAAGTCAAAAAAGGTATAATACTCATGCACCACAAAATGGCTTCTTTGTACAAAGCAGGGTTTCATACTGTCTTCATCGTCACTCAGGAAGTTTAATGTTTCTAATAAATGAATGCTATTATGTGAAAAATTAAGACTTTAGACATCAATGAAAGTACTCTGTCAACAGCTCTTCAATATAACTTAATTTGTCTTTTATAGTATTATTCCACACTTTTAATATTACAATAAATTTTAATGCATAAAATTTCCACTATGGTTGTGCCTGAATCTTTTTGAACCTTGTTCATCAACAATTGAACAGAACTGTTTAAAGTGCTTCAGAATTTTTTTAATACAGTGTTCTTATTAATGATATGTACACTTGTTACTGGTAAAATGGTGATTCAAAACGATGCATCTTATATGAGAAATTCTATTAGCATTTTCTAAGTTGTTTAGTTTTATTTCATTTTCAGTCTGTGACTGAAGGTGGGGGGTGTTAATGGAGAGATGATTTGGAGAGTGAATGTAACTGAAGAGTGTGGCCCAAGAAATGAACGTCGCCATCTGGTGGAAGAAGACCCTGGAGATACAGTGCAGTCATCCATAAAGTAGAAAGCAGTACTAAACTCCGCTGCACAGTGTAGTGTTTCCTACTTTATGGATGAGTGTACTGTTGGCTTCTGTGGAATCCGGACCAGGAAATAAAGATCAGACAGGCAGCCCAATCTGTAACATGTGCTGTTAATAAACCCAAGGAAGTTTGTTTGTGTTTATTAGTGACAATCATTTTTTTGTCATTTGTTATGGTGAATTTTCCTTTATGCAATTAATATGAATTTTTATATTTGCTGTAATAAATAAAAATATAATCTACAAAACCTTGTCATATTTGCATTTATTATATATTTTAGGACACATTCTAATATTAAAATTCTAATGTTAATTGTAAGCACTAAATTATATTTTAGGGTAACTTAAGGCTTTGTTCTCAAACTGGTGATAAACACTGATACAATCCAACTACAAAACATCAATACTCATGCATCAAAATTACAAAGTTTTTTCTAATGTAATGTCAGTAGCGTTTATTGCGGAAAACTAAACTAAACTATGTTATCATACAACATTGCTACATCATTGCCAACTCCACCCACCTCTTTGGATAATATCACATCATCAACTGAAAGCAGTATTGGAAAAACAGCACAGTGTTTGCAAAAAATACACTTTATTCTTTCAAAAATAAAATTTAAATTAGTCTCAAAATATCCCTGGAGCAGTTTTTGTGGCAACTGCCAGTTAAATGTCTACAAGTACATAGATAGTATGAAGGACACAGATACAGTTATATACAGCTACTGTATATTCACAAATGAACCTCCATTTACAGAAATGATTTTTAAAGAACATATATTACTGATAGAGGAACAAAAACTCCCTAGAGACATGTTAGGTATCCGCTGAAACTAAAAAGTGAACACACTTTTGCACTGTATGTCACTGAATGGATTAACTATACTTACACATGGTAGCAAACTGTCAGTTCAGGGGTGGCCAATCTTATCCACAAAGGGCCGGTGTGTATGCGGGTTTTTGCTGCAGCTCCCTAATTAGATTACTAATCAGAGGACTGATTGGCTGAAGAGTCCTCACACCTGGGTTTGAACAGCTGACCTAAAGGTTACCTCAAAAGCCTGCATACACACTGGCCCATTGCGGATAAGATTGGCCACCGCTGTGTCAGCTCTTTTGCAGATGGTATGTATAAAACATAAGGCAGAAACCAGCATACATACATTCCCATCATACTCCATTAAATGGGTGTATTAAGACTAACAATCATCACTTAAGGCTAAAATCCTTTAGCTTTAGCTTCAGCTTCTAAGCATCTAATACTGAGATACTAGTTTAAATACTTCTGTAAAGCAGGGATGTGGCAGAGAAGCACAGAAAGTACCCTTCTTGCGGATACAGAAATTTATTGAGAAACAGTTGTCGAGAAGTAGTTATTTTCATTAAGAAAAACTGTCAGCAAACCTTTAACAATATCACAATAAAATGATTTTCTTTTTCAGCCATACAAATATTCATTGTGTTCTTTTCACAGTTAGAAAAGCACCTCATGTTGTCAGGAACTTGATTGTATTATGTTTTGCAAAGCTATTAGCTGCACATGCTGCAAAAGACTTAAAACGAGAATCAGGGCTGTCCAAATAATAGCATTGTATTTCCCAGAAACCCATGTCACCCCCGCCTATCTAATACTTACTCCTCCCACACCCCCAGCCTCTACAATTTATAGATGTACTGGATGGACTAACTGGAGATGTCAAAGCCAATAAGTGTGTTTGTACTTGAATACTAGGAGTCCTAGTTCTAGCATGTAGCTTTGAAACAACACCTGCTAATGCACATTCCACTTACATGCCAGTTTATACAATCTTTCCCCATAAATTAGGTTTTTACCTGTATTTCTATGTCTTTATGTCCATGTCTTAAAGTGTCATTTATATTATGAATATCTTAATATTTACATTCTATTTAGTTTTCTTTTGCACTATGACTAGCATTTTCTGTGACATAACAGCTGTGTAGTCATTTAGTTACCATTTACATATTTATTTGCTATCAGAGTTTGTGTCCTCAGAATGCCAGCTCCTGTCATCCAAAGACATAAATTGCATCAATCAGCCTTTTCAGGCTCATATCATAAGACTTAGTGCCATTGTGTTTGGGTAACAAAAGATGCATGTACACATTCGTTGACTTGCACAACTGCACTGACATGTCCATTTTGCAAATAAAAAAAATCAAACAAAATAGACATAGTTATTTACAGTCTACATGGTATACATGAAAGATCAAAGTATTTGTAACTCTTG
>JAODLC010000040.1:17123242-17150514 GCA_026781145.1 Hippopotamyrus pictus | reverse complement strand
ATATATATACACACACACACACACACACACACAGACGCTCCTCTACTTATGAATGAGATACGTTCCGAATGGCCGTTCGTAACTTAAAATGTTCGCAAGTCGTTATTCAACATCATTTTAAGGGTATACGCAAGTACAAAGAACTAGGATGCTTTGAGTATGCACGCTACGCTGCTGTGCGGAAGGAGTAGCGGCCAGAAGTCGTACTAGGCAGAATTGTTTTGAATCAAGGACAAGAATTGTTGATGAACAAGTGACTTTAAGTTGCCTAATGGCTGAATGGTCATTCAATAATGTAGTTGAATGAGTTCTGCTTCAGACATACACACATATATACATATACAGTTGAGCGAAGCTTGGGAACCAAGTGCAGGGTCAGGTCATTTACCTGGCAGCCCTGGTGCACTTTGTGTGCCTTGACTTAATATAATCAGCTTCACTAAATTTGACCCTATTATTTCATGTGCCACCGCTGACTAGGACTAGAGCTAAATGACATAACTAAAGTCTCCCACGGTAAATTTAGCTAAGTGAGGGCAGAGGGATTCACTTTTGATAAATTACACTGAATGAAAATACTGAAATATAACAAAAATATTATTACAAGCATACTTTATACATTCTCCCGACCTCTCCAAAAAAACTTGATAAAGTAATATTTCCCCACAAAAATTTGCACCCCGACATATTCTGCTGACCGGCTATCAGACTACTACTGATACAGTACAGAATTTGCCAAATGGGGAGGCTGGCGACCAAAAAAAAAAAAAAACCAGCATAAACTATATTATAGAATATTCAGAAATTCATTTTGTGCCCCACAGGACAAGAATTTCTGGCCTATATAATGTTCCTAGGAAGTCTGAGAAAAGATCCACGGAATAAGTTTAGATGGTAGACAGCTGTGTTTACAAGTAGGTGGCTATAGCCTCCATTTCACCCTCTGCTGCAATTCCAATTTTAGGGTGATTTGGGGTCTATCATGGAAGATTTGCAGGTGTAGATTTTCATCCATATAATGTTCCTGTGAAGTGGTAATAAGATTAAGCAAAAATCAAATAGAGTAATTAGAGTAATAATAACAAACAGAGTTATCCTGTTCACTAGGTTAAGGCTCTTATCTAACTTACCTTTGGCTTTCCTGTCAGTACGCACTGTTGTTTCAGTTTTTGTGTGATTTGTCTGAAAATTTGAAGTCTTCATCTATACAATGTGTCTACAAAGTTTGGAAAAGATCAGACAATTTCTGAGTTATCATGCTGCTCTTTTCTTTGTCATCACTATGCAGCACTGCTTCAATTTTTGGCTAATCTGCCTCAAAATTTGATCACTTTAATTTGTCATCCATATCATGTGCATTCAAAGTTTGAAAAATGTCAAATACTTTTAAAACTACGGTGTTTACAAGACTAAATGTATTCTACTGCTTCCATTTTTTTCCTTTGCTACCATGCTGCTTAATTTTTGTTTGAAAATTAAATCATGTGTAGGTCTCCATCCATATAATGTTTGCATGAAGCAGTAATGAGATCTATCATATACTTTTTGACCTATCATATTCACAATTTCAAATGTCATCTGCTTTCACACTTCCCATTGCTGCCACTAAGATTTAAATGTAATTTTTAAAAATTTTTAGGTGATCAGTCTCAGAATGAAATCAGTTCCAGTTCAACACACAAACAACCCCCCTGCAAAGTTTGAAAAGATCCATCAAATAGTTTTTGAGTTATCACCTTAAAAAGAAAGCATCTGAGGCACCCCAAAACTACCTGTCCCAGGAACACATTTAACAGCTTCTCACAGAAAAACAATGAGTGTTTAATTTCTTGACCTTAAAAATTCAACCCAGTACTGTAATCAACAATGGACAATAGTCCCTGGAGATAAACAAGGCCATACTGGCAAAAGAGCACACAAATGTGCAATATATGAAGATGTATGCTGTCCATAAGAACACAAGAACATCAGAAATTTAAAAACGAGAGGAGGCCATTCGGCCCATCAAGCTCATTTGGGGAGAACTTAACTGGTTTGTCATATTGATAACTACTAGCTAGAGACCAGAACAAAATTCCAGTTCACACAAAAACCTACATACTAACAAATCCATGGAGGACGGAGGCCCCAAGGACCCAAACCAGAGAATGTGCTTCAGGATTGAGGAGAGCCACTGAAAGCTGAAGAAGTTTTGCTTGAAATTACTCCATAGGGGTTCTGTCTTTCACAACTAATGGAAGGCTTTCCTGCAGTAGAGATAAAGAACAAGCAGGCAAAGGGTTTTTGAGATTTTCTAACACTTTCTTATTCCATCTATTAAGCAAGGGTATACATGAGGAGAGTACAGCAATGACAAAAATTAGAAGGTTACCATAGACTATATGAAACTTAAGTTACCCAGCTTGCTAAATACAATGGCTCCGAACAGTAACACTTACACTTAATGCTTATAATGCGCGGTCCTCCTGCATCCCTGTTATTTCCAAACAAAGGACAAACAACAAGGAAAAACATGTAAACAACTGAAAGAAACCCAGAAAAAACAATCTAAATGATAGATTTAGTGGCCTAATGCAGATCAGTGAACATAAAGCTCTGAATATTTCAGTCACATGAAGCTTTGTATATCTGTGTATTGTGTTCCAACTAATTTGTCATAATTAGCCTTTCCCCACCCACATGGGGTGACCAGATAATTCATGTCTGGGAGACACTTTGAGCTACTTCAGGTTTTACAAAATAAAACTGAAAGGCTCCTGTGCTCGCCTAAATATATCACTTCTTCTTGCACTTTGACTGGTTTGTTTCCTTGATTGAAAGAGTCATCCAGCTGTTTCGTCTTAACATTAGTGACACATGCATGAATATAGAGACTAACCTATCAGCACACAGCAAGAACTCAGTGCTTAAGTCAATTCCAGGTCCTTTTGAGTGAAATGGTAGTTTACAAATTCTGTCCTACCTCAAAGTGTCCTCCTTGATATGGATGATCTGGTCACCCTATATTCACAGTACCTAATTATCCCCCTTGATTATTTTAATGAATGTTTAGTGATACTGATTTTTTGGAACTGATACTTTGACTAGGCATAATGATTTTAAATACTTTGAGACATATCACTGTAAAAATAGTAGGCTCTTATGATTCGACTGATCAGCATTTTCATTGATCTTTTTCTGTTTGATAAGGTCAGAGAAGTATATTTTCCCACAAATTACATTTTAAGAACTTTGGCTCCATTGAAATTGTAATGAAAATGTTTCTTCACTATTGGAACAATAAAGTGAAAGGACTGTATTTAGCATTTATCTAGAAAAACAGACCTTGTATTCAATGAATATACAAAGATAAATTTTTGCTCACCTTCCCTGCCCCCGAACACTCCTCAACCTCAGTCTCAGATATAGCTCGGAGGAAGTTAGATGGAACAAGGCCCCGCTGTCCGTTCAGCTCTCCCTGAAACAGAACTCCATGCTGAATACCCAATCATATTCCAGGTCGGTCAGTCCAATCACACACAAGTCTAGTCGCACATTTTGGATTCCACACTCACATAGAAAAACCCATCGCTGTCCAAATTGCCAAACACCAACACAGTGTCCCCTGCTTTGAAGGTCAGCTCAGCCTGCAGAGAAATACAGGCTGATTTGTATGATGGAGTTGTGTCTTTGTCAGCCCTGCCCATAATGGTGTTAGTGGATGCTGATAGCTCTACCTAACAAAGCACATTTTATAATGATGTTAGTCCTCAAAGCTATTACCTCAATATCAACGTTCGGAGAGCTTAGCCGAGGATCGTAATCGAAGATCGCCATCATCCTGCGGGGAGTCTGGTCCTTAAGCTTCATAGCTGAGTGACGGGATTCTATGTGCAATGACAAGACAATCAGTCAGGTCCTTTTCACTGAACTGGTAGTTTAGAAATTCTGGCCTAGCTCAAAGTGTCCTCCCTGACATGGATCATCTCACCTCAATGCGCACAGCACTGCCTCTGTGAACATATCCTGATTACGTGCTTTATATGGATGAATTTGTTTTGTATGATTTTTTTTTTTTTTTTAAATGCAGCTTCAGCTAAGAATTTGTTTTTTTAGTAGGGTTGAAATTTTTAGGAAATTTATTTTAGGAAATTTAAAAATATTTTTTTAATTGAATTCACGCAAGTATCATGATTGCCATATTTTCTTCATGCCAATATCTTATCAAAAGACATCTGAAATATGTGGACCTAATTTCTGTGTATTTGTAAGACACAGTGAGTTCTGCATATGGAGACAGTGTCATGGTCTGCAATCATTTTGGGTTTAGGGAGGAGGACCTGCCCTGATTAAGATGCTTCCACAGCATTGCCGATGTCACGTTTCACTTCCTGTGTTAAACAGTTAGTCCTCAAAATAAAATTACCAATTTTTAATTCATTATTTTGTGAAATCTCATCTTCTACACTGTAACAACTGCCATGTGCCACATTTCAATTCATAAGGTTTTGCACTTCATAGCACCATTGTCAACAGGCTGGCACAGATTTTCTGACTGAAAAAGTTCAAGTGCTCAAAAGTAAGACTTTCTATTCTGTAAAAAATAAAAATTTCCCATTGCCACCAATGGCAAAAAATAATGAAGGGGAGGCTTCATAAAATTCCACTGGAAGATTCGAAAACAACAAAGTTGTGGACTTTACGTATATTTTTGGGTTTGTGTGTGTAAGAGAGACAGACCGAGGTACCTGATTTCTCCATGGGGACCTCTGCAGGCAGAAAGCCACATTGCAGTAGCTGCTGTCTGCTCTCTTCATCCCCCACCTGGACCTCAGACACCATGTTGCATGGAATATAGCCAAAGTGGCCATTTGATTCTCCATAGTAAAAACCATCAGCATCTTTATCTCCATATACCTAATGAAAATGCACAATCAATGTATCACATATTAACATGGGTTCTTAAAACTATTCCAGGCGCTAATTTACTACCATATACCAAAAGAATATTTGCATTTAGCTGATATTCTTATTCTTTTTATCTTTAAAGATAAGGACCTGTTACTTAGTTAAGAGACAATGTTTAAAACTAAGCAATTGTAAGTTCCAGAAGTTGTCCCACTTGGCTGCAGTCAGTTTATACTCCACCCCTGCAGCTGCTGGCAGATCTTGCTCCACATCACGTCAGCTGTAGACAGACCTAAGCCCAAGTCGAATGCACCAACAGATTCGATTGCTTAGCCTTGGTATCCCAGATGTATAACTCATATTTTTAACCTCGTATTTTTGCATGTGAATTTGGACTATCAAATTGGAGCAACTTGGAAATGTTCTGTTTGGATTTTTGAAACTTGAGTTTTTTGTAATTTGTATCTTTAAGCCCTGAATTTGTTTTGTCGTGAATTTGTGAACATGGAAAATAGCAGTGAAACTGCATTATAGAAAATTTGAAGACAGTAATTCAGAGGCAAAGAAAATCTGATGCATAAACCCAATGCATTAATATTCAAGGTTAGAATTTCAGTGGGATATAAAATTCAAATTGTGATGAGACAGATTTAATTCCATAAAATTAAACTCTAAGAATTCAAATACAATAATTATGTGTTGTAATTATTTTTTGTGAATTAGTTACACTCTCCGTTATGAATATGAAATTGAGCATGATACCATTTAATATTATTAGGAACTTGAATTGTATTGAGAACCTGTTGTCATACTTGAAGGGGCCACAACACAAATGCAAACATACGACTATGAAGGATCTTGATAATCCATTCAGAAATGTGAGGTACGATCCCTCTATGTACTTTCCCATATATTAAACAAAGTGATAATAATTTAGATGTTTTGCAGAAACACTATTCAATAAAATGTTTTATGTTTGTAAAACTATTAAAACTATAGTATCCCTAAATGCTTGGGCAGAAAAATCTGAATTACTGTATTTATTCTTTATCTCACTTTTATGAAAGTTTCCAGTGATTTCTAAGCTGACTTCATTGGCACACATTGATGTACCACAGTCAATATTAGATGCAATATGCATGATTTGAAAAACACTAACTGCACCTTCATAATGCGTTCATAGAACATTCATAAGCAGCATGCAAGTACACCTTAACATCCTAACATCCCTTAACAGCTGTAAAATACATTAAAAACAAACATTATATAATAATAACAGACATTTTAACTGTATAATCATGTAATATTTGTTATAAATGTATATTAAAGCTGTTAATGGATGTTAGGATGCTGCTTATGAATGTTCTATGAATGCATTATGAAGGTGCACTGCATGTTCTATGAATACATAATGAATGCATTATGACGGTGGAGTTAATGTAAAGCATTATTGAAAAATATTATGTTGTATATTTTACCCAGATTGGTCTCATAGTAGTTATGATAATTTGTCAATACTTACAACTGCTAACCAAGAACTATACATAATCAATGATTTGAAAAAATATTACAAAAATCATATTTGGAGGGCAAAAAGTGCACAACTAACAATAGCGAAATTATTCATAATTTAATTTGAGTAAATGAACTGCTAAGAAATATGCATTGTTTTCCCAGTTCATGTACTACAGCAGGGTAGCAAACAGTGTTACCTGGATGATCTGTCCCTCCATGAAGGGCAGCTCTTCATCTGCGGTGTCCGGGTTCGGGGACATGACAGCAGGTTCATAAGGAAATAAAGCCACAAAGATACGTATAGGATTGTCTTCAAAGAGCCCATCCAGATCTCTCCCAGCCTCTGGGGCTGCCAGTCTCGCTCCATCTGGTTGTAAATAAATAAGTATGTCATCATGCCGCTTCAGACCTCACTGTTAGTGGCAGGTGTTTCTTTAAAGCAAGGACCTCCTATGAATTATATGTCTAGAACTTTCATTATACATTACCCTAGATGTCGGTCATTAACTTCCAGTAAGTCCTAAACTATCTGAGCGGCTTTCGAGCAGCTACATGTCCACTTGGCTTTATGGCAGAAAAATCATGCAGGGACATTTTTTGGGCAGGAGAATATAACTTAATTGTAAGATGATTTGTGTCTAAATATGTATGTATCCAAATTTTTTCACAGATACACTACCAAGATCAGTGCTTGAAGTGAGGAAAAACAGGTGCCGGTATTCCACTTGTTATTCAGCATCAGGAGCTGGTATTCCATTTGTTATTGCATCAGGAGCCAGTACTCCCCTTGTTATTCAGCATCAGGAGCCAGTACACCCCTTGTTATTCAGCATCAGGAGCTGGTACTCCCCTTGTTATTCAGCATCAGGAGCTGGTACTCCCCTTGTTATTCAGCATCAGGAGCCGGTACACCCCTTGTTATTCAGCATCAGGCGCCGGTACTCCCCTAGTTATTCAACACCAGGAGCTGGTACTCCTCTTGTTATTCAGCATCAGGAGCCGGTACTCCCCTAGTTATTCAGCATCAGGCACCGGTACTCCCCTAGTTATTCAGCATCAGGCACCGGTACTCCCCTAGTTATTCAGCATTAGGAGCCGGTACTCCCCTAGTTATTCAGCATTAGGAGCCGGTACTCCCCTTGTTATTCAGCATCAGGAGCCAGTACTCTCCTTGTTATTCAGCATCAGGAGCCGGTACTGCCCTTGTTATTCAGTACCAGGAGCCGGTACTCCCCTTGTTATTCCGCCTCCCAAGAGGAATTTTACTTTATTTTAGTTAAACGTGTTTCAGTAGGAAGTTATTCTCAGGTAAATAATTGTTAATTTGACTGACCTTTACGTCCTTTGCTATCACATAGTGTGGCTGTTTCATTTACTGAGCAGTTTGTCTCAAAATGAAACTAGGTGTAGATCTTCATCCATATAACGTTTTTCTAAAGCAGTAATAAGATCCATCAAATACTTTTTGCTTTATCACATTTACAAGGTCAAATATTGTCTACAGTCACCCTTCTCTTTGTGCCACTAAGTAGCATTGCTTCAGTTTGGGGGAGAGTTGTCTCAGAATTTGACCATTTCCATTTCCTGACCCATATGATGTGTCTTAAAAGTTTCAAAAAGATCCTTCAAATTCTTTTTCAGTTATCACTCTAACAACATCAAGTGTCAAAACAGCCCCTTTTCTTTGCTATGATCGGTCTCAAAATTTAATCAGTTTCAGATAGTTGGAAAAAGGTCCAGAAAATATTTTTTGAGTTATCATGCTAACAGTCTCATGTATCCGAAATGGCCATTTTCTTTGCTCTCACTTTGTGATGCTGCTTCAATTTTAGGTGATCTGTCTCGAAATGTAATCAGTTCTAATTCGTCATACAGACAATTTGCCTACATTTTTTAAAAATTTATTAGAAAGTGCCTGTGGCAGCACTGGGGGCCAGATCAGTCCCAAAACCGTATGTATTCCACATCCGAGGAATATGACAACTAGCTTGATCAAATTTTGCTTAGGGTCTCAAAATGGGTTGGGCCGGCCCTTTTACTACTGCTTGGTTATCAGCTTTGGATCTGTTATAGACTGACCTTTAAGCCGCCTGGTTTTTGTTCGCACTCTCCGTCTATCCTGGGCGCAGCTTACTGTAGCCGATGATTCGCCTACATTGCTGCACGTGTCCTATTAAACACAAAGTCCCTTGGTTACATTTATCTATTTTATCCCTTAAGGAAGGCTATATCACTTTAAGGTCTCTTAGCTGGAAATAGCAAATCATCTAATACATAAAAAATTAGAACTGGTTAGCACAGTTATGATATTGTTCAAACCACTGCTTTAATCAAAATGGGTTGCTTAAACAATGAAATCAAACGTACCCTTTGATAGTTGTCTATGATGCTCTGACCCTTCATCGCCTGTTCAAATTTGGCACATTGCTGGTATGATTTGTGGTCGTCTTCTGTTTTATTATGGTGTTTATCCACATAAGAGCCCTCTGTCTTTGAGGCACCCATTCTTATTCTCCTGCGGTGATGCTGTGGGATACGGGCTACCTTGTGCTCAAAGACTTTATCAGGTTTCCTGGTCCTGTAGGTATCTGTGGTGAATTTATTCAACTGGTCAGAGCAGCTCACAAACCCCTGCAGCAGCTTTGAATGTCCACCCTCCAACCACCATTCTGAAGACATCTGTTCTACAAAAACGTCAGCTGGACCACCAAGGACACTTTCGTCATCGTCTTCTGTTCCATACTCCAAGTTAATTTCCATTCCTGAGCCTTCACTGGCCTTGGTTCTTATAAGAGTCTTACTCCCTAGGTACTGGCCTGATGAATGCCGAATGGGGGACATTAGGTTCTTCTGCAAGACAGCATTCCTCAGTTGGTCTCCACCCTTGTGTAAGCTTTCCACATGATAAGACTGATGTACCCTTTCAGGTACCTTTAAAATTTCTGTGATGGTGGCATTAACACTGTTATCTGAGTCCTCTTCCTGGTAGCTGATACTTTCCACAATATCTGAGTAATGTACTCTGCGCTCTGGTTTGCTCTTAGCATGTAGGATTCTTCCACATCTTCCACTTAACCTCTCACCTTGGTCTCCATCAATGTAATGCCTAGGTCTGGAAGTGACATATGAAACCTCAGAGCCTTGGGTTTTGCTGATCCTTGGAAGATGATCACCTTCTATAGGCCCAGAGCTGTTGTTTGAGTGTTGGTCTGGTGGTGATGCCATGTTCTTGGAAGCAATAATTTCCTCCGGCTGTGGTCCAAGTTGCTGAATCTGTGCAGAGCTTGGCCGTGGTGGTTCTACACAGTTTTCTAAGTTGTCCTCCTCCTCTGTTCCTTCAGAAATACTGACGAGATGTTTTTTATTTTGAGCTTGCCAGGGTAGCCTCATAAGTCTTCGCAAAAGTTCCTCATCACTGTCCGTCTCATAGTGGTCTGGCTGGGTGTGTAGCCATAGGGAAAGAGATTTCATGGAGTGGAAAACACACCACCATTAAGGAGGAAAAAAGCTAATGATTAAATCCCTCGGAATTAAAGTATTATTTTAGATTTTTAAGTTTATTAGTAGTTATAAATGTCACTTTACTTGACGGGGCACCAATACTTCATAATAACTCAGTTACTATTGTTAGTTTAGTACAAATTATGAACAAATCATGAACAAATATATTTGCTACTGCAGATAAAAGATGTCACAATTCATTAATGATGAACAAACATGAGAGTAGCATTTCACTTGTGTTATTCATTACTTGTTCCTTCAGTAGTTCCTTCAGTAGTTCACAAAGGTTTACAGAATTAACAGATATAGTAACAAATACAGTAACTGATGGAGATAAAACATGCACCATAATTTATTAATGATGAACTAACATGAGATCAGTATGTAACTTAGTTTGCACTTAATTAATACATAAGTAATTGTATAATGCTATATTATTTGTGCCCATCAAGTAAAGTTTTACGTAATAAATTTGCAAAAAAAAAAAAAAAATCATCCTTATACTTTGTGGAATACAAATTTCTTGCATCTTCAAAGTAATAAAACACATTGCTGCCACCTACAGACTCAGAAGTGTCATGAACGTGCCGAGGATGACAAGGAATCAAGAACAAGGTTTTTAATTAACAAATGATAAGGCAGACAGGACAGAAATGTCATAACACTACAATGACCGGACTGGGGAAACGAACGGAAACGTGGACTAAATACACAGGACAGGCTGACCATAACAGGCAACAGGTGATTACAATCGGGAATTAACACGAGGTAACAAGGGGGATGTGGCACACAAGAGCATCGGACGAGCAGGTCATGACAAAAAGTACAATATCTTTATGTATATTAAATTTTAATTTCAAATACCTGTATAACAACACAAACACCTGCAAATAGTATGATTATTAATTAGGACTGAACTCTAATGAGCAGGACATCCCAGCCAGCAATAATGAATTACTACATATAAAGCAATTAAAAATGTATCTTATTTCTTATTTCACAATTTTAAAACAAGTAGGTTATCATAACTGTGTAGTTAGCAGAATAAGAATTACTGAGTAGTATATGCAGCTGAAATATGAAAGCAACTGTTGTGTAAGATTAGTAGGAATCTTTTATTTGCCATTTGTGCAAGTACATTGGAATTATATTTTGGTTTTTGCATATCCTATCTTGCTCTCCTTTGAAGCATGCATACACATACAGGTGAGACGGAAGGGTCAGCCATTAAAGAGGTTCACCTGGAACATGTTTCAGGGGTTTAAGACCTTACGTAAGGGTGCAGCAGAGATATGGCTATTATGCCAAGGAGGGGATTTGAGCCAGCAACCCTCCAATCACTGGCACCAAGGCCTAACCCACTGAGCCGCACTCCAACCAAGCATGGTTAAGAATGTGAACTTGCAACCAGGTCTTGCCTTAGAATAATGGATGCAGTATTGTGCAAATGGAACTGCTCTCATAAAATACTAGGGCCTACAAAAGATGGTAACAATCAGATTATTGCAAAGAGCTACAACTTTAAAGACATGTCTTTTTTTTTTATTAATGTAGGTTCTGGATCACCATAACTATTACTGGATAAATGGGTATTAAAAACGGAAGACTGATCTAGCAAAAATAAACCACATTGTAGATATTTACCTTGCAACTAGCTCCAGCAGACTCTGGGTTGTCAGAGTAGGGTTCCTCCTCTTCCTGGATGTCCGGGAGAGGGGGGATCTGAATTTTGCCACTCTGGTGTTCTCTTTTAGGAAACTGAGTCAATAGTGATTTTAATGATGCAAAGAAGCCACTGAGGCTGTACAGCAAGGGTTCACAGCCTTTCTTAAATGAAAACACATCGCAGCTACAGACCCTCTCCCACTAAAGCTATATCACATAAGTAACTAAGAATTACTTGTAATATCTTTTGCTTACTCTTTGAATATTTTTTATGTTGTGTAAACTGGGAGATTATACAGAGCTTTCTGGATGATTATACTGACATTTCGATGATACGTTTCTGTACACCCTCGGCAGCTGCTCTGTGGACCCCAGGGGGGGCGCTGTATACCCCAGGTTGAAAACCCCCTGCCCTAAACAAAGTTGACCTTTATGTTTTTTCCAGTTTTCAAATTAAAAATAAGCATTATAGTTGACGCAAGGTTTTAATTATATACAATTCTAAACTAGTGAGGGTTGATCCTTATTTGCATCATTACATTTAACACAACTGAATGAAACAAAATACTTTATTTAAGACTTGATGTGAATAACTATCCATGGTAGGGCAAAAGTAATCTAGCAGAGCTTTGTCTTTCAGAAGATTCTTCACAATTTTTGCCAGACAATTAAATGATTAAGTGACAAAAAGCAGTCCGCAGAGACCAGTGACTGGAAATCTGACATCATGAAACCATCAGCGTCTCACAAAACACCATGCACTCACTGGTGGATCCTCGTGTAAGATGACCTACAGGCAGGGCTTGAAGTGAGCCAGTACTGACCGGTACACAGTACCGCCGCCCTCTTTGTTTTTCTCTTAGTGAAGCAAAGTACAATCTGCCAGCACGGAATAGCCAGGGGAGCACCGACACCTGCTCTTCCCATACAAACACTGCCTCCAGATGGGTGCATGGTGAGATGAGGGAGCCTACCTTCAGAGAAATGCGTTCTGCAGACAGTTGTGTGGAACAGCTTGTGTTGACTTGGGTGATGTGCATAATTTGGTCCGAGGTCTCCGAAAGATGGTTCAACTGCTGACTTCCTTGGTTCTTTGATGATTTCAAAGGTTCTCCAATAGTAGGGGGCAAAGGCTTGGCACTGCCCTGCAGCCATGGGGTGATACTATAAGACTAATTATTGAACACAGACAGATAAACCATGATTATGACCTTTACATTAATATAACAAAAGACATTATGTAAGAATTAAATGTGAAATGACTTAATACAATAATAAATGTAAAAATAGTCCTGAAGGCCTACAGCTGTTTGAGCAAACCTCAAATGAACTTCTATACTAAAAACAAGAAACCTCCACGACTGTCTAGTCTGTGTAGTCTTTTTATTATTATTTTTTTATTACTTCTATTGAGATTTCAAGTTTCATTGAGCAAGCAGCGAATACACACACACACACACACACACACACACATATATATGTTTTTTTGTTTGGTAATTTCATTACCTATTATTGCTTTCATTGACTGCCATCCAGTTTACCATGTGTTTACCATGCCTCATGCCATACATCTGTTTTATATATTTATCACAGATGCAGGTTTTTATTCCAAATGCTACATTAACAAAATTCCAATCACCTGTTCAAAAGTATGTGGACACCCCTTCCAATTATTCAGTTTAGTTTTTTTAGCTAATCCCATTGGTAAAATGAGCATAAAATGAAGCACACAGTCATGAAAATCTCCATAGACAGACCGTGATATTGGAATGTGTCAAACTGAAGAGCTTGTGACTTTGAACATCGTACCATCACAGGATGCCACTGTTGCAACAAACTAGTCTATCAAATTTCTTCCATGTGTCAACCTGCTCCAGTCAAGAACTGTCTTTGTAAAGCAGAAGTGTTTAGAAGCAATCACAGAACAACACCAAAGAGGTAGGCCATACAAGCTGACAGAGCGGGATGACAAAGCGCTGAAGTGCGTGGCATGTAAAAATTGCCTTTCCTCAGTTTAGAAACTAGCAAATACAGCAAGCATTGACTTGACTAGTGTAAAGTACGCTGCCTTTGCACTGTGGAGCAGTAGAAATGTATCAAGACAATAGTGATGAATCAGGCTTCACTATTTGATGCTGTGACAGATGAATTTGGGTTTGGCAGATGCCAGGAGAACACTACCTACCTCAGTAAATAGTGCCAAAATATAAAGTTTTGTGGACGAGGCATATTGATTTAGGGCAGAGTTTGGTTTAGGCCCTTTAGCTCTAGCGAAGGGCGACCTTAATTCATCAGTGGTCAAAGACATTTTAGCCAACGGTGTGCTTCCAACTTCGTGGCAACAGTTTGAGGATGGCAATTTCCTGTTCCAGTATTACTGTGCCCCTGTGCACGAAGCAGGAGCCGTAAATTCATAGTTTCGCGACACTGATATGGAAGAACTTGACTGGCCTGCACAGAGCCCTGACCTCAATTCCACTGAACAGTCTGGGATGAATTGAAAAGCCGACTGTGATTCAGACCTTCTGACCACAACATCAGTGCCTAACCTACTAATGCTCCTGCGGCTGAATGGGCTCCCATTCCCATAACCACACCCAAAAATCCAGTGGTAAGCCTTGCCACAGGTGTGGGGGCTGTTATAGCAGCAACACCATATTCGACATGCATGGTACAGTGTCCACTTACTTTTGTCCAGGCAGTACATATGCTTTATATCTTTTGATATTCAGTATAATAGTGTCCATATCCAACTAATTACACTGAAAATACAGTATTAAATAGGAAGTGAGGAGTATGACAAGAAACCAGTTCACATGATGTACCTCTGGCATGCTACCACTCTCTCCATAGATCACTGAGGCTTGATCCAAGGAATTGGCAGGGGCTCCTAGTGGTGGGTTCCGAAGGAGCGTGGACACATTTCTTACAGGCATTTCCAAGTTTGGATCCAGAGATACCCCATGTCTGATGGCTGAAAGAAGGTCTGGCAAGACCTGAGCAGGCACTGAGTCAGCAGATTCCCCAAGGGGAGACATGGTCCGCACCGTCAATTCATACGCGCTTTCCAGGAGGTGGATCTGAGACTGACCCAGCAACACGCTACTGGTTGTTGGGGAGGAAACCTCCATGACCTGAAAAAACATAGGCCTGTGTTTTCTCACACGAGATAGCATGTAGCTAACAGTCAATAGTTTCATCCAATTCTCATTTACAATTTACCTTTTTGTAGCACAAGAGAACTCAAGAAAACTGAAGGTAAAAAAAAAAAACTAGGAAAGAACTTTAAATAAATACAATTTCTAAAGGCTGACTGACAAACCACTACCAGGAATACCTGTAAGTGGTGTTCATATGGGGGTCAGAAAATGCTGCAGGGGCCTCATTTGTCAAATGTTGCATAAAATTCATTGTACAAATGAAAACAGAAAACCGTATACACGCAAATAAAAATATCTGGTTTATTAAATCTGGTTCATACACATATGTATGCAATTTGCCCTTGACAAATCTTGTAAATGTGTTTGTGCATGAGATCCTGCCCTTTTACCACGCACAAGTAACCGTAAATGACCAATGCAAACGAACTACATGCGAAAAAAAACCTTTCTGGCTGCAAAGTGTGGTAATAGTTTCTGTAAATAGATGTTTAATAAACAATTAATCATTTATCTAGCAAGTCGATCCTTACAAGAAACACTGCTGGTAGCATCATAATTAATTATTAAGGTATGTGAATAAAAATACTAAAACTTAAACGATAAATAAAAGAATTAAGTAATAATATGTATTTAGAATTTTTTGCATCGGTAAGAAATGTTTGCTTCTGGTTTTGTTCTTCAGATCACGTGGAAGACACTGCAGTTAAAAACAATGTACTCATAAAAATGTGCATAGCCAGACAATCGGTGTATTTCGGGTGCTGAGATGTTATGCACGCTGAAATTGCTTTGTTTCATCGTTATGTTTTTGAATACACAAGTATTGCATAATAGGCACTTTCCAGTTTGTTCTATTATTATAATAATAATAGTTTTAATACTGTACTAGCAACAGAGCATTCAGTGGAAGCTCAGCTTAGCTCTACTTAACCTTGTCGAATTCTCAGCAGCTCATATGCTTGGAATATGCTATTTGGCTACTTGTATGTAGCTTTGGACAAAAGCATTTGCTAAATTACATAATTACATGTAAATGTAGTGCTGTATCGCAATTCTTGTGATACCTCTGAAATGGACATGGTGGTCACATTTGTAACCAGTTACAATAAAAGATCACCATATTGCCCAATACCCTATTACCAGTGTATACAGCCATGGAAAAAATTGAGACCACTCCATATTTTTTAAATAATTTGCATTTCTAAATACTGGTTTAATTGGTCTTCTGCTGGCAGAAGGCTATGCTGAGCAGCAGGTTGCTTCCAGGTTCAAAATTTCTAAGACAGTAATACCCAAGAGCAATTTGAGGAGACACCGAGAATGACCAGAAACCAGCCAGATAAAGGGTGGAAGCAACTTTCTAATGTCAGAGACGACTGTTAACTTATCCAACAGTTTTTCATCAAGTGAACTTCAAAAGGAACAGGAAACATTAAGTTCATATCAGGCTCCTAGAAGCAGGACTGAAGTCTCATAAAGCAAAAACCATTAAGAAGAAATGGAGAACAACCAGGCTGCATTTTGCAAAAAAAAAAAAAAGCTTGCTTCAATCTTCACAATGTTGCATGGCTTAGACCCTGCCTTTCTAACCTGAGTCCCCATTCACTAGCCATCTTGATTGCTACAACGCACCACTTGCTGGTATTACTGCTAAATCTCTCCATAAACTCCAGATAGTCCAGAACTCTGCCGCTCGCTGCCTCACCCACACTCGCTCCTCCAACACATCATCGTCATACTTCAGAGCCTTCACTGGCTCCCAATATTAGAACACATACTTTTAAATACTTATTCTAACATTCAAAGCTCTTAACAACCAAACCCTGTCATATCATTCTGAACAGTCTTAGATCCCCCTTCTCGCTTTCTCCCCACCCCCCCTTCCAAACTCCACAGCTATAGTAACCGTGCATTTCCTTGTTTAGCTCCCCTATTTTGGATCTCCCTCCCTACTGCTATTCGTCATTCGCTCTAGGTCTCCGATTTCAAAATCAAACTAAAATCCTTTTTGATGGCACAAGCGTATTATCTTGCCTATCCATAATATGCTTTGCCATTTTTCTTATTTGTTTACTTTACCTTATTCTATGTATGCATCTTTGAGATCATGAAAAGCACTATATATACCTTCTAGTCTTGCTATAATTTCCCTTTTAAGTTGTATAGCTACTCCTATCTCTTTCCTCTTCAGTTTGCTGCTATCACTGCTCACTTTCATAGGGACCGTGATTACTATATCACTAAATGTATTGTAGATGAAACACAAAAAAATTCACACTCAACACAGGAACGCAGTTTTTGCATGTCAAATTCAGTTGAGAGACACCGCGAGAATGAGAGCGATTCATAGGCATAAGCATCCCAGATGGTCCGTTTGCCTTTGTTTCAGCCCAAGTTTTAGCAGGTCTGTTTTGTTTTGCATGTTCTGAGTTTTTGGTCAAGTTGTGGCTAGATTTTTGTCAACTGACCCGTTTCAGTTAAACGTGTCTTGACCCATACAAGTTTTAGAAGGAACAGTCAAGTTCCAACATTTCGGCCGAGGTACAAGTAAAAAAAATAAATCGACAGACTTGTTCAATGTCAAGTTCCATGATTCTACTGTATATGATTTGTTGGGAAATCTGGCCATGAACATTCATACAAAATTTAATCTTTTTATGGTGGGTGGCATGGAGGTGCAATGGTAGGTGTTGGTTGCCAAGTGTATGGATGATGGCTAAGTGTGTTATGTAGAGAGCGGTCGAGTTTAATAAAGTTCAGTAAGAAAAGATTAGTGGTTCAGCTGTTCCCTTATTGCATGACATACATGCTCACTAGCTTGATCCTGGTGTCGCCACCTGTTGGTGATGCTGGCATGTTCTGTTTATCTGCAGTTCCCTGCTTTACAAAGGCTGATGCCTTTTCCTGATTTGTCCAAAATGTTGCATATGCCTGCCCCTGAGTTTCTGTAAATACACATGATTTTCCTGTCACGTTTTGTTTGATAAATTCCATAAATACATTTTGGGTGTTGGTATGCAACTTTGATAAATGAGGCCTCGGGCTTTTTAATTTACAGTAAAAAAAGAAATCTGCTGATGGCATAAGACAGGGCTGTAGTGGAAATAAATTTCGGCTCTGAACTTTGAGGTCCCCCACATCCCCAACATGAATTTTGCTGAGTGGCTCGGTCCCTCACAATAACTTTTGCCAGCCCAGCCATCAGTTTGAGGTGAAGTCCCCTTTAAAAATCTTCTGCTAATACCCTCACTATACCTAGATGTAAGTCTGGTAAAAACTGGTTGGATGCATGTATGATGGATACGGCTCTTAAATATTCTTACTTTTTGTTTGTCTGCGTAAATGGTATATCCTGTTACATGCACATTGTTAGAAGTCCCAGTTGCATCAACCGAGACAGGCATCCATTTAACGAGAGCAATGCCTGGGGATGGACCGATCTGCAACCGCACATCGCTTGGGGGATCAGGAGGCCCTGTGTTTAGGACAGGAAAAGTATCACTGAGAGCTCATTTTAGTATCCGGCTAGGAACTCTAACAGAAGCCAGATACAAGTACAGGTGTCTGAATCAGCAAAGCCACTTAAAGGAACCGTCTGCAGCATTTCTTACCTGCGATTAGTGTGGTAAAGGTGGTGTTAGCACTCCTGTGTTCTCTCTGATGTGGAGGTAAGTCATAATGGGTTTGGGGTGAGTGACACTCCACTTTTACACTGTAGCTCTGGTTTGGTCGGAGGTTGGCGAGGCAGAGTGAGTAGGTTCCCGCCTTGACCAGATGCCAATAAGCTCCATTCAAATATACCACATGCACATAATTGCTGTTGCTTGGTAACCACATGAGGCTGGCCGAGGTAGAGGTGATGTTTTCCACCTTTAGCTGGGTGGGGGCCACACACACATCCCGCCCCACTAGGAAGGTACAGCGCAACTGGTCTGAGGTGCCCTTCTCTGTCACACTTTGAACAGAGATGCGATACGTCTTCAGCTGGACATCCAGGCGCTCCAGCACAGCCTTTGTCTGTGAGCCAAAGGGCACATTCAGTCGTAGTTCTTTGTCCACATAGATGTTGTAGCTTAATATGTCTCCCCAACCAGCAGGCACCAAGGGTGGATCCCAGCTAATGATGATGCTTTTGGTAAGCTGCTTGATGACAGTTAGCCTCCTGGGATAAGGCACTGTGTCAGCACTAGTTTCTACTATGTCATTTTCAAAGGCCACATCAAGAATATCTGCACTAGGGACAGACATGTTAGTCTTCACGGGACTGTCCATTCTTAAGCTCCAGGGATCCTGGGAGTAGTTACTGAATAGGGGGCTGACTGCTGGAGGATGCATACTGGACATGTTTGGTTGTACAACAGGTTCCACAAATGTGGATGGGACCAGTCCTCTATGGGCATCTGCTAGTTCACCTGCAAAACAAGAGATGATTAGGCATCAGTGTCTTGATGGCCACTAACTAAATTATGATCAGTATTACAGAATAGTGAGGGCACCATTATAAAAACCTTTATCATTATCCTTACCTACATGTGCTCCAGTAGTCAATGGGCGCTCCAAATCTGGGTTGTCGGTACCATCATATGGATTATAACTGCAGAAAACCAGAGTCTGAATGAATTATATTGCTGGTGTATGTTGGAAAGACCAAACTACAATTTAAAAATAGCTTAAACTATTGAGGTTGGCTTACTTGCCTGTATCTGCTAATGAAGACCTGAGGTGGGCCTCTCCTCTCAGCATCTGGGAGCAGAAGAACATGGGTATTTGGCTCCTCCAGATGCAGGACAGAATGTGCCTAGAGTCAATAATCAAGAGAAAGCCATTATTTTAATGAAAGCTCATTTAATCTGTAGCTTACTGCCCTAGATCTGAATTGCTCTTGGGGTCCAAGGAGAGCACTCATCTGTCAGAAACTTACTGTATCCTGTAACAAGGATGCATTGATTGAAAATCATTAAAACTGTAATTGCTTATATTGAGTGATTCATTACAAGATCATAGAACTCAGGGGAAATGTATCTTGTTTGGCTGAAGTTGGCTGAAGGCTGAGGGTCTGCCAAAAAGGTGGTACCTAGGTTCTGGGTAGTTTGGTTGAAATAACCAAATCATCATTACAGAAAATCTAACGATATACTATGGTCACCCTGTAGTCAAAACGTCTGAAGCTTTTTAAGTGAACCAAAAAGAAACCACTGATAACCAGACAAAGTTACTCCACTCTGATGCTCCTCTTTACTTAGCCTCTTCTAGACTTGCATGCACTGCCACCTTGAGCTTTCCTATGCATTACCAGGAGGGGCTGCATGCGTGAACGCCAATGTCCGAATTAGTTATACCGGACATTAAACAGACTTTACCCTCCTAGCTCTTTGAGTAATTTCCAATTGACCCTTATGTGTGAACGTAGCAGGAAAATGTCTGGAGAATTCACCGCAAGTGAATGGGCGTGTTGATGATGTTCCGATCATGTGACTGGCACAAAAACTGGAAGACTTCAAAAAAGTTTTTCTGCTTGCCTGTACACTGTGTTCCATTCTTTCACTGATTTTGTCGATACGTTCAAATACATGTAAAATGTAAAACTGATCAACACAAAAACAATCATCACTGCACACGAGTCGATAGCTTTGTCTGCTGTCATCGATGTGTTGTAAGCAAAACACTGTGATTTCTGCAGAATACTTTTGGGTCATGCTCTGTCTCCTGCATGCTCGATCCAAGCATCAACCCTTGTCTAAACCAACTAAAGTATTTGTAGTAGGTATGATATGGACAATCTCTGATTGTATGTCACATTTGTGAAAGGGCAAGTCAGGAAAACATCCGGACAATGTCTGGAGTTCATGTGTGAAAATGGCTTATAAAAAGTAATTTAATGGGGCAGTGTCTCCCTTTCAAACCTCTGTTATTAATATCATTTGTACCTAACTGCATATTTATATACAACTATAGATATGCTTTGGAAAATTCATAGGCATATGTACTCATACTCACACCCTGAGGTGGGAAGGCCTTTCGTGAGCTGGGATGAAGAGCCACAGGTTTAGATGCAAAGCCGGCCTCTGGCTCAGAAGTTGATTCACTGCCAGTAGTAAGTAGCTCATGATGATAAATTCTTGGGTTCTGCCCCATCCTCCCAAACCCCGTTCCAAGAGTGCTGGACACCAAGCTAGCAGCAGCTTCCACTTCTGAAGAAGCAGAACGTAACATTTCTTACAGGGTTGTCAGGATTTTTTTGGAATGTAATTCAGACTGAACTATACCATTTGACAAGTGGTGTTTTTGTTCTATGAGGGAAACAACTATGCAAATTACCTAGAAAAATATAATGCCTATAATTGGAAATCAGTGTTTTTCTTTGACCTTGAACTACACAACATTCTAACATTCAAATTAAAGTCGAATACATGTAACAAATATTACAAACTGAAACAGTACATGTTTACAACCAGTGCAAAGTCCATGCCTAACCTTTCATGTTTGTCAGCTGGTACAGATCCCGGTCAGATACTGTTGAGCCTCTGTGAGGGTTATAGCTTTCAGCCTGCAGACGGAACCTTTCCAGCTCGTGGGACAGAAGGCTAAACTGTTTGCTCTGTTTTCGACATTTTTCCTCCAGCTCTTGAACTTTAGCCTGAGATGAAAAAAAACAGTTGGCAAACAACTAAATTTATCCATCCATTAGAGCTGAGTGATACGGTACAATATATTTTTTTCACATCAGGCAATACTGATAACACAATATAATTCTAATGTAAGTCATTTTTTCTTCACTTCAAGGTTGTATTTTTCCTTATAATTGCCTTACAATTGTTTTTTAACATATTTGATTTTAATTTTAATACATAAATTATACCAAAATTAAGAAGAAAAGGACAGCTCAACAGCCAAAACATCTTAAAAATGGAGATATTGTGGATAAATAAGGTAAAAAGACAACGGTGGCATGATGGTACTTTTTGTAGTTTAATATCTGATACACTACAGATTGATGCTGTGTTCTGTAAACCTGACAAATCACGTCCTGTATTAGTTAAAAACAGGACAAAGCATTTTATTTCTCATTGAGGGATGAGTGTTAAAATTAACAGCAATATCAGTCCTATTCCCTCGAAGAATCAGCCAGAAGAAAAAATCCAGGTATAATGTGTAATCTCAGCATTTTCCACTGTTATACCCTTAGACAAAAATGTTTGATTTATTTATTAAATGGAGATTTCAATTAATTGAATTTGTTGCCTTTTTCATGTTTTGAATCTGGTTCAAGGCAATTCTAAGGAAATTTAAGCAAAAATGGAGCATTGACATAAAGAATTAATGACTTAAATTCTATTGAAATACATCGATGTTGACTGATATGAAAAAAATCTAAATATTTGTCATATCACCTGGCCTTAAGGCTGATTTAAACTAATGCGTAGAATCTCTATAAGCTTATAGATAGGCTTGAAACAGAAGTGTAAATCAGCTTTTAGGTCAAAGAGTAGCATCTCTGCACTCCAGTTTTGGGGAGAAACACCAAAAGATACAAAATGTCTCTGGGTTTCAGGCATCAAACCATCAAGCTGGAGCTACATTGCAAGAAATTCAGCACTGCTGATCATAGGCTTCATTTTGGGTCAATGGCAGTTCGTATACACTTATGCCTTCCATAATACCTGAATAAACCAGCAAGACACCACTGAGATACCCTGAGCAAGGTACTGCCCCCAAGCACTGCTCCCCGGGCGCTGACTTAGCTGCCCCCTGCTATGTCATGAAAGTCACATATGGGTTAAAAACAGAGGACACATTTTGTTGTTGTGCACTGTGTGCTGTGGTGTGTCAACAATGACAATTAATCACTAAAAATAAATAAATAAATAACTAAATAAATTCATAGAAAGGAATTCTGGCACTCAAACCTTGAGAAAAATGTTCAGGGAGCATGAAGTGCATCCATATGCCCTCAACAGATTTTGAGATGGATGGATGGATGGTAAATGAGCTAGTCAACTGCCTCATCATGGTAAAGCAGCACGGTCATCTTGCTTGTTCATTTATACAAATAGATCACATGGACTATTTACTTTGTTAATATTCTTCTTTGAAACAGAATAAAGCGAACATGAATGTGCCATCAAAACTTCACACGCATTCATTACATGTCAGCTTACTACAGTCGTGGCCAAAAGTTTTGAGAATGACATATAAATTTTCACAAAGTCTGCTTCCTGAGTTTTTATCATGGCAGGTAACCAAGGTTAACAGAGGAAGAACAATGATTTCAAGCACCACTCTCATTTTAAACTCAATCAGCCTGACAGAGTGATCTCCAGCCTTGTTCTTGTCAACACTGTCACCTGTGTTAACCAGAGAATCACTCAAATGATGTCAGCAGGTCCTTTTGTGACAGGGCTGAAATGTAGTGGAAATGGGTTTGAAATCATGTGCAGTCATCATTGCTTCATCAGGGCTTCACAGGCAAGGATATTGCTGCTAGTAAGATTGCACCTTAATCACTTATTGGATCATCATAAACTTCAGGGCAACTAAGAAAGTCCAGCAAGCACTAGAGCCATCTTCTAAGGTTGATGTTGATTCACCTGTAGGATCAGGGCACCACCAGTGCAGAGCTTGCTCAAGAATGACAGCAGGCAGGTATGAATGCATCTGCATGCACAATGAGGGAAAGACTTTTGGAAGATGGCCTGTTGTCAAGAAGGGCAGCAAAGACGACACTTTTCTCCAAGAAAAACAACAGGGACAGACTGCTATTCTTCAAAAGGTACAGGGATTTGACTGCTGAGGACTGGGGTAAAGTCATTTTCTCTGATGAATCTCCCTTGACATTTTGGGTCCATGGTCAGGAAACTCCACAGATCTTAATACCACTGAGAACCCTCAAGAGGTGGGTGGACAAACAAAAACCCACAAATTCTGGCAAACTCCAAGCATTGATTATGCCAGAATGGGCTGCCAGCAGTCAGGATTTGGCCCAGAAGTTGATTGACAGCATGGCAGAGCGAATTGCAGAAGTCTTGAAAAAGAAAAGTCTACAATGCAAATCTTGACTCTTTGCATAAACTTAACATAACTGTCAATAATAACCTTTGGCACTTATGAAATGCTTGTAATTATACTTCAGTATACCATAGGAACATCTGACAAACACTGAAGCAGCTTTGGTTTGTGAAAACCAATACTGCTGTCATTCTCAAAACTTTTGGCCACAACTGTATGGCAAATGTTTTGGGTTGTTCATTTTTTTGAGATTTACTTAGTAAAACAACAGGTAATGTTGAAACTTAAAAGCAGGACCTGCAGACCCATAAGGAAGAGAATCTATAACTCTTTTACTTTCAATGAATACATCTGCTCAGCAATTAAATCATCATGCACGTTCTTGTGTGTGACGATGTGGTATGACAGTACACTACTCTGTTCTCCACTGGGGTGTAGGCCACCAAAATGTTATAAGAAGCCTTTCAAAAGAGTTCAGATTTATCTTACACTATCTTTCCGTTTCCTTTAACATGTTTCTTTAATGAAATTAGCTAAATTAACCAAGGACATGACACTGCTGAAACTACAAAATGCAAAGTACTGCAGTAGATACTGATGTGGACAATTTTTTTGGTACCCTTCCACACAAAAGAAAAACACAACTATCTCTGAAATAACTTGAAAATGAGAAAAGTTTAATGGCATCCCTTATTGTTTATTCCATATTTAACCCAAAACCCAGACTTTACTTTTGATTATTAATTCAGTTGAATATTTTATATAATTAAACACATGAAAATGGCACGGGCAAAAAATATGGTACCTATAATTTAATATTTTGTGGCACCACAAGGACCCATGACCCATGAGGCTGATCTTTCTGACACTGGGCACTATGTTTCGCTCCAGGATGCCTTGGTTGTCTTGAGACTTCATTGCGCAGATTCAAGGATCCCCAAGCCAGATGCAGCAAAGAAGCTCCAAAACAAACCCAAGCCCCCTCCATGTTTCACAGTAGGTTTGGTGTTCTTTTCTTTTAAAGCTTCATTTTTCCTTCTGTGAACATACAGCTGATGTGACTGGCCAAAGAGCTCTAGTTTTGTCTCATCAGTCCAAAGGACATTCTCTTAGAAACTTTGTGGCTTGTCAATAGGCATTTTCCACTCTGGCTGTTTATGTTTTTCTGTCAGTAGTACGTGTAGCCCTCCTGGGTCTTCTTTCATGGAGCCCATTATTGTTCAAAATGCGACGGATGGTGCAATCAGAAAGTAACGTACTTTGATCTTGCAGCTCAGCTTGAATGGTTTTGAATGGTTTTCTTGGCTCTATTTCTATCATCCACACTATCGTTCTAATCAAACTGGGATTGCTCCTCTTGTGTCCACGTCTTGGGAGGTTGGCTACAGTCCCATGAACCCTATACTTTTTAATAATATTGGCAACTGTGGTCACAGGAACATGAAGCTGCTTGGAGATGGTCTTATAGCCTTTACCTTTAACATGGTTATCTATAATCTTCTTTCTGAGCTCCTCAGACAGCTCTCTCCTATGCTTTCTCTGGTCCATGTTCAGTGTGGTGCACACAATGACACCTAACAACACAGTAGCATGTTCTTCCCCTTTAAATAGGCTGAATGGCTGATGAAAAGCTTGAAGGCGCCTATGATACTAATTAAGATTAAACACTTAGTTTGAAACACGACTATAATGCAAGGATAGGGGTACCAACAAATCTGTCCATACTATTCTAGCAAATCTTTGTAAATTCAACAACAAATCATTTCTTTTCACAATTTTATTGGTTTGCTCTGTCACATACTAAAGGCATGCAGCTATACATTAGACAATTGCTTTTAATTGAATCACTTTACAGGAGAAATGAGGCATTATTTCAATGAGCTATAAGGGTACCAACAAATCTGTCCACTTCTGTATGTGGGAAGAAATGAGAATGTTATTTGCCATTACCTGCATGCTGTCCAGTGTGGTCTGAGTCAAAATAAAAACAAGACATACAACATTAAGAAATTCATAGGAAGTATTAAACAACAAAAAAGCAAGGAAACATTTGTGCCACAACAAACAATACATGCATAAAATTTCATGTAAAAAATATGCACCAACTTTCTCACAAAACACACTGACAGTCCAGAATTGGTCATTCTCTAGGAGTATAATGCCAAAGCAAATTGATTTACTTTCTTAATATAAATTTAAAGTTGAATTATCATTACTAATAAAGTTAATACGGTACAATACTAAAAAAACAGTTTACTTGAGGGGCATAAATAATGCAGTAGGAATGGATTTGTGTAATGGATTAATTAACTAGAAACCAAAGGTGGAAATTTCAGATCCAGAAAGTACAAATCCAGACCGTTATTTAGCTTCAACCAACCAGTGGAGTACTCTGTAACTGTGACTCTTTATGCGCAACTGGTTGGTTGAAGCTAAATCACGGTCTGGATTTGTACTTTCTGGACCTGAAATTTCCACCTCTGCTAGAAACTAAGTGTTAGTTACGTACTGATCCCGTGTTCATTCATCAATAATCAATCATAACATTTGTTTTATACATTTGTTCATGATTTGTACTTCAGTAACTGAGGTACTAAGTTACTTGTGCCCCCTGCAGTAAAGTATTACCAAATGCTGTGTCACCTGCATAATTCATAATTATAGTAATGATGATGTCGATTTCGCTGTGGAATGCTGTGCGGAAAAACTCACTTCCAGCATCTGCACAACTCCCTCCTGCTCCTTCTTAGCAGCAAACTGGGCCTGAAAGGTGAAAAAAACAACATGTTTAATTAGAAAGAGGAGCAAATGACAGCACTGTACATTCAGGACAGACCAATCACCTGCCCCCCATCCAATCTGAACTCAAATGTGTACATTCAGGACAGACCAATCACCTGCCCCTCATCCAATCTGAACTCAAATGTGTACATTCAGGACAGACCAATCACCTGCCCCCCATCCAATCTGAACTCAAATGTGTACATTCAGGACAGACCAATCACCTGCCTCCCATCCAATCTGAACTCAAATGTCATTTATATTATTCAAATTTTTTTATATGTCTAAATATTTATATTCTGTTTATTTCTCATTTGGACTGTGACTGATATGGAACTATCACAGATACCCTAATGGTACAGAAAGAGGCTTGTAGTAATAAAATTTTTCTTGGTTGAAATACTGCAATCTAAGGAAAATATTTTTACAAGCCTACCTTACACTCTCTTCCCATATCTACACAAAAAAGTGACACAATTAAATTCTCCCACAATAAATTTTGCCAAGTTCCCCAGCATACATTTAGCCTACTAGCTGCTGGACTGCTGGCTGCTGGACTGTTATCACTAAAATTTGCAGAACGGGAAGGCTAATCCATGGAATTCATTTAGGTATAGTGGTGTTCACAAGATGGTGGTGTCACGCCCACAGGGGCGGGGCCCGTCAGGTGCGCCTCGTTATCGCCTAATCGATCCTGTTTAAATGGAGAGCAACTGCCCGCTCTCGTTGCGAAGTATTGAGCCGATGTTTCCGAGC
>JAODLC010000040.1:17077146-17088765 GCA_026781145.1 Hippopotamyrus pictus | reverse complement strand
CCTGACAGAACTGGAGAGGATCTGCAAGGAGGAATGGCAGAGGATCCCCAAATCCAGGTGTGAAAAACTTGTTGCATTTTTCCCAAGAAGACTCATGGCTGTATTAGCTCAAAAGGGTGCTTCTACTAAATACTGAGCAAAGGGTCTGAATATTTAGGACCATGTGATATTTATTTCAGTTTTTCTTTTTTTTAATAAATCTGCAATTTCAAAAATTCTTTTTTTTTTGTCTGTCAATATGGGATGCTGTGTGTAATTTTAAATGATTTTAGCAAATGGCTGCAATATAACCGAGTGAAAAATTGAAGAGGGTCTGAATACTTTCCGTACCCACTGTATGTCCTTTTCCCCATAGTCTTGAGCTAGGCAACAGTGCATTTCACTGCACATTGTACTGAGTATTCATCAGTGTGTGTGTGACGAATAATACTTTGAACTCATTGTACCCTTAGCCCTTTTTCTTTTTTGGCACAATACAAATTAGTTTAGAGAAAAGTGCCTGACCACTAGTTGTCTGTTTTTAGAAAACAGAGTATGGTCTGAAAACAACAGAAATTCCCTCATCACTGTTGTCCAATTTAAGAGCTGTTAAAAGAAATTGTTGTGTTTTTACCCCACTTATTCATTTTTTACATTGTGAATATGTGGTGTTTTTTGATTGGGACTACATTGTGTTTGATGGAAAATGTCTTCGCTAAAGCAAAATAAGTTGTGTACCTGTGAGAGCATGAGAGTGTATCTGTACAAAATCTGCAGTATGTAAGTACATTTACTATGTTTCTGTGTTGAGGTTTGCTGCACTTAAACACAGAGAACAGAATTTTCAAAGTGGGATCATGATTATTTCAGTATAATGTAAGCAATATAATTTTTTATTTAATGATTCTAGGTGGACAGGATACATTACTGAGTTGCCTACATCTAATAACAAGAACGCTAGGATGCTTGCTAATGTTTGTAATGGCAATATTATGTGCCAGATTAATCTGGTAATATACTTTTAAATAGAACTTGCATATACAGTACATTCACACACCATGAACCTGGGATGGATGGATGGATGGATGGATGATTCTTTGGTGGAGCAAAACCAAGATGAGACTTGCATAATTAGTGATATTATTGTTATCTGTAATTTTCTTGTGGTTTTCAGTAAACTTATAATAATACAAGATATGATCATCATTAATATGAAACATAATACAAACCTTTATTTGCATCATTGGCTATAGGCTGCAGTGAATATGTCATGTAAAATGAATACATTAATGGTGTAACAGTATTAAATTTTCCATGCTCATCACTGGAAGGAATTCCATCAAAACAAATTTTCTGGCATGTATGGATTATCATTAAAGTGTTAATAACAGTAATCGTTTTAATCTTACTCCGCCTGTAAAGTCTGCCTGTGCATAACAGAAGGTCAGTAACACATGCATGCATTGATTTTTGTCCAGTTTTGGATGTGCTGTAGGGCTTGTGAAGGCACTCGATCTCTTCACTGGTATCATGATGCCTGTCACCATAGTAGCTGTGGTGGTACCGTATGCCAAATAAGCAGGTTGCCATAGAAACCCAGAGCTGATTTCTTTTTGCTTATCTAATGGGTTGAAAGAAGCAAGCAGAAGGAAAATCAGTGTTCAGTCTTCACTTTCAGCAGTGCTGTAGCAGATCCAGCTTAATGAGGGTATTTAATTGGCTGCATTTAAGATAAATTCTAAATCTTCAAAGATATGGCTGAATGCAGTTTTTTACAGATATTTTAAAAACAGTTTTTTGCAATATTTCTTTTAGGAGATTTGTCAAAAAACTATATTATTCACCAAGTCAGACTTGGTAACAGTAGGTAGTTGTGTGTCTCTGAAAAATAATTTAGGGCAGGACTATTCCCTTTTGCTTTGTACAGGTCATACTATTTTCAGGATCCTTTTGCAAGAAAGGTCATTTTTGACTCTAATGGGCTGTTTTCTCTACAAAAATGCTCCACGTTGCAAAAATTATGAGAAAACCTAACACAAGTACTCATATTTATTTGTATACAAATGATCTTAACTGATCTTACAGTGAAATCGCTCCCACTCTATTCAGGTTGGTAGAAAAGGGATTGGTTGAGTTTTGTTTTTCCCGCTGGAATTTAAATGAAAACTCTGGCTGATTAGCTGGCTGGATAGGTAAGAAACATTAAAAATTAAACTAGGTCACAGTTGAACCATCTGTTGTACACCATGTACAGAAGTGTTGCTGAATTTGGTTTACTATAGTCAAACTCAGGCCTGAGAAAATGTTTAATTTTAAAAAAACAATCTATAGCATTTAGGTATATTTTATGGATGTACCCAGACATGAGTACATTATTTGGAAACGCACAGATAACATATCGTAAACAGAGTTCTTTCTACCCAAAGTTGTTATTATTTGGAAAAAGTCAGCTCCACGACTGACATGTCTGTGTTTCTTCAAATCAATTCATATTATTGAGGATGGCCACAAGATATAAATGCCCATTCTGTTTGAAACACAGGATTGTGATTTCAATAACTCGTCATTCCATTTTCTGTAAATTATTTAAAAATTGATGGCTATATTCTGTAGTCGAGCCACCAAGCTAGTACACAACCTGCAGCGGGCTGAGAGCTGACCTTTCCTGGCTGTCACTCTGGGAAATTCACATGGAGAGGGAGAAGGTTTCAGTGTCATGTGCAGATTTTTTTCAAACCTCAGTACAAACTCAAACCCCTAAACCTATACATTCCTTATACATCCCTTAACATTTTTAGTTGTATGTGTTAATTCCTTACCAAAATCACATAAAAATTCAAGGAAAAAATTGGGGAAAAAAACTGTTATCTTCAAAACTGAATCTTTCCATTTATAAAAGTTTTTTTTTTTTTTTTCCCCCAGTTTCCGATTGTTCAATGTTCTTCTCTGGTTGGGGGTTGGGAGTGTTAGAAAATACATTTTTAATGGGACTTCCAGCATAAACCACATCCACATCCGGTCTTGTCTCCCAAATTTTGTTGGTTGAACAGATACAGATAATGAAGTCGCTGTACAATTCTTTTTCTGTTCTTTATATTTATTAACATTCCATGATACATAGAACACTGTCATCAAAGATATACTATACACTGTTAATAACACATTTTCCTATCTTCCTATCTTTTCTTTTTCCACCAACCAGGTTACAGAACTGAATGAGGCACTGTCCAATGAGGAAAGGAATTTGCTGTCGGTAGCCTACAAAAACGTGGTTGGGGCCCGTCGCTCCTCTTGGCGGGTTATCTCCAGCATCGAGCAGAAGACCTCAGCAGATGGGAATGAGAAGAAGATCGAAATGGTGCGAGCCTACCGCGAGAAGATCGAGAAGGAACTGGAGGCGGTGTGCCAGGATGTACTTAACCTCCTAGACAACTTCCTGATCAAGAACTGCAGCGAAACACAGCACGAGAGCAAGGTCTTCTACCTGAAGATGAAGGGCGACTATTACCGATACCTGGCCGAGGTGGCCACGGGCGAGAAGAGGGCTACGGTGGTGGAGTCCTCTGAGAAGGCGTACAGTGAAGCTCACGAGATCAGCAAGGAGCACATGCAGCCAACCCATCCCATCCGCCTGGGCCTGGCCCTCAACTACTCCGTCTTCTACTACGAGATCCAGAACGCCCCCGAGCAGGCCTGCCACCTGGCCAAGACCGCCTTTGACGACGCCATCGCCGAGCTGGACACCCTCAACGAGGACTCCTACAAAGACTCCACGCTCATCATGCAGCTGCTCCGAGACAACCTGACGCTGTGGACGAGCGACCAGCAGGACGACGAGGGAGGCGAGGGCAACAATTAAAACGTGAATCGCGCTTGCAAGGCAAAAGGGTCGGTGAACTTTGGCAGCAGCTTTTGCCAATGTTACTACCGAAGCAGCTGTTCTTTATTTTTCCACAAGTTTAAAGAATACAAATGAATATAAATGGGAGGTTAAGTGAAATGTAGAATTTAAAAAAGCACCTCCACCTTCTCAATCGCCTCCTCAGCATTTGCCAAAACCAAACGGAGGATGAGGCCTATCAGTCAGCAGTGGAGGCTCGTGAGCTGTACCTGTGAGTCTCACACATGCCTAGGGACTGTTCATGTAGTACAAACAACGTGGAGCTGCTTGTTTATTGATTGGAGTGGAGTAAGACCATTGTAAGAGTAGTAAGTATAATGAATTCCTGACTGGGAGAGCTTCTCAAAAGCAGTTTTCATAGGTTCCAGTGTTGTACATCTTAGACGGTTGCTAAGAGTAAACCCTGTCATTATGAGTAATACAAAGTACAACCATAAATGGCCGAAATTGACATGCATGAGTACTTGCCTGAAAAGGGAAAGTAATTGAATGTGGATCAATGTTTTAGTTAAAGATGCATTGAAATGTTTAAATTCCTTTTAAATCATACCAGTAATAAATCCCTTGTAAAAGATATGGTGAAATATGTGAGCTGATTTGCTACCAAAAACACTGTAGTATCTCAGTCTTTTTCTTGTTTAAACTTGCACAGAGTCTACTGGAACCCAAAAATCTTTTGTGGAGGTCAAGGTACTTTGGAGGTAAAGATTTAAGAGGACTAAGCAGCTTTGAAGTTTGTGGTGTACTTTTTGTGTTTTTTATGAAATGCACTTGCCTATTATACTGTTTCTTCAGTGTAAAACAATAGCTTCTCAAATATTCTCAATGATTCAATATTGTGCATGCTGGTGATGTATTTATATACAGTAGCTTGTCTTTAAGGTACCGTAGGTGTTATGTATTCCTATGAAAAAGAATTAAATAAGCATTCATCTTAATATTTTAATTTATTACTTCTTGGTTTGGTTGTATTTTTCCGTTGCTTAAGTATGCTATACCAAAAGAGTGTTTGTTAACAATAAATTTTTTATGGATGTTGCTATTGTGAGATGCACTTCTTGTGTTTGATTTGTTGAACAATTTATGAAAAAACACGGGAAAAGTAAAAACACCAGTGTTAGGATAATCTAATTGTCTGGTGTAATGGTAAAACTATGATAATGACGTTGTAACATGATTAACGTTTATTCTTACCTTTCTGGTTTATGTTACAATATGCAGTAAGATATTTAAGGTTTGAACAGTGGTAACATTTCAGAATCAGTGTTTCTGTAAGTTATTCATATGGACCATTATTTATGACTATATATATTGTTGTATTTCTTGTTCACTTTTTAGCTGTTTCCTGATTGGTGAAAATGTGGAGCAGTCACTTGAGCAAAAATAGTAGTAACAGTTATAATATTCATGAAAATGTAAACAAAAAATACAACAGAATTATGACTGGACCAAATCTCTGCTGTTTCGGTGAGTTATGTCACAATATTTTTAGAAATTGCATTGGTTTAGAGATGAGTTAGTAATTTTGTTTTTAGAATTGATGTATTATGAATATGATTTTAAAAGAGCAATTTATATTTTCATTCATGTGACTTGGGTCTAATTTGTCTAATTTAGTTTTTTTGTTAGTGACTCGTTATAAGACAACAGTGACAGGAAAACAGGACAGAAAAACCACATAAATTGGTTCTGACATACTGCTTACTTATCTGTCACTGGGATATACAAATATATCTTTTATTCTTGTTTTCGTTTTACCCTAAATTTTTGCTGCTATTTCAGGTATTTTCTTATTTTTTTACTAAGTGATCTGCTCTGAGGTTAAGTTCCCTTTTTCGTGTGGGACAGTGCAATTGGAATGGCGTCTATAAAATCCTGCTCATTCCAGGTTATATTTCATTGGCGTTTGATAAGATACCAGTGAAGGTTGTCTTGTTGTTATTACTGTTGCTATTACTGTTGGTATTACATATGTGACACACCTGTAATTGTGATGTCCTACCTATACTGGTGAGGAGCTGCTTTAGTTTAAAACCATCTTTTACCTTAGGATTAACGTTAAATCATCTTATTCGCTCACTGAATTGATTATTATGATTATTATCTTTCTTTCTTTCATTTGACTTCAGTGCAGAGCATCATTGCGGACAACAATAGTGATAGATGTGGGGTACAAAGTGGGAGGAGCTGCTGCAAGCAACAGTTCAAGCTGGAAAAGAGGCTTATACCCCGAGTACGTCCTCTATACAGTTTTCCACACATTTTGCCCCATCATGATTTTTGCTGTTCCTTGCTGTTATTTTAAAGCCATCTTTCATAACAGTTTATCACTGTGAAATGCCCGGTATTGCAGACAACCAGGCTGGAATCCAAAAAATTGGGGTTTTCTGTCCCACTAGACAAATAACATCACACCAGTCCAGACACACTGCCCTATTTACATCACATCTAAACAGGGTTTTAATTTCTTTGGTGGGGTGGGGGTGTGATAATACTGTAGATGCTTGTTAAAAACAGGCTGGTGGTGTTGGGTGTAGAACAAGATTTGTGCAAATTCTGAGTGACTGGTTCATGATATTGTGAGACATGAGAATGGAACGGAAATAGTGGGAGGGACTGTTAAAATTTAGAAATGAATCATAAAGACTCTTAAGAATGAACTAGCTCCAGACAACTTGTTGTTGCCTCAGCTTTTTGGACATCAACATAATAAGCATTCTATGTGCTACTAGGCCAGCTACCAAAACATAATAAATACATGTAAAGTGCATTAAGACTGCAGTATCCAAAGGGAATTTGTTTCATTAGTTGGTGGAAAAGTTATAACAATCAAGCTTTTGTAACCATTGCTTTGTTTGGATGTGTGTCTTAGCAATTCTTCTGGTTCCTAGGCATAAGGTCATTATAGTGCAGTTTAATGTTTTGTCTCCAACACTGATCCTTACCATATTGTTCAATCCTTAAGAGGAAGGAAAAAAGCAACCTTACACAAAAAACAAAAACTGCAGATGACAGGATGCTTCTTGCTGTTCCCATGAACATTCACAACCACATGCATGCTCTGCTGCATCTTCCAATAGAAAGTGAGGAAGTACCGAATGCGTCAGCTGATGGTGGTTACTAAGGTGACACAGTAACTGTGTGTAACTGTGTTATCCTGCCTTGTCTGGGAAACTAATGAATGATCAAGGTGCTGGGTGGTAATTAAAAGTAATAATAATTGGGTGGGTAGTTTCCACAAATGGGAAACCAGAAACGGGAAGGTATACTGTTACAAAGGCATTTGTATGTTTCTAAGGAAAGCTGATTGCCTTCTGTTACCTATTAAAGATATTGGTTTCTTGGCAATGTCTCATTGTTTTTGTGATTAATTTTCTTAAGGTTTACTGTCACACTTCGGCCTATATGATTTGTAAAATTTTGCTTGGACCAAATCCATCCATCCACTGTCCAAACCGCTTATCCTTCTGGGTCGCAGGGGGTCCGGAGCCTATCCTGGAAGCTATGGGCATGAGGTGGGGAACAATTCAGGATGGGGGCCAGCCCATCGCAGGGCACACTCACACACCATTCACTCACACATGCACACCTATGGGCAATTTAGTAACTTGTTTTAGCATGTCTTTGGACTGTGGGGGGAAACCGGAGTACCCAGAGGAAACCCCACGACGACATGGGGAGAATATGCAAACTCCACACACATGCAACCCAGGCGGAGACTCAAACCCTGTGGACCAAATCAGCATCACTTAATAATAGGAAAAGTCATGATTGGCAAATGGTTATATTTTAGAAGAGATTGAGATTGTGACATGTATGGCAAGATTATGAGTATGCATTTGTGACTATATGCTATTTACCCATACTTTGAAACAGATTTTAAGTTACGACAATCTCAGCTCTACTGCAGAATACCTTATAAAGCTTTAAGCAGAGCCTCAGTCCCATATCAGTCACAACATCCTTCCAGTTTTACATCAAATAATAAATCAGACACTGGAATTCTATGATCAGGTGCCCCATAATTATAGTTCAACCATTATGTGTCGTAAAATGGTCTCCGTAGTCTTTAAATTTTGGAATTATATTTATTTAGGAGTCAGCAAGGTCATTCTGAAGCAGTTGTAGTGAAAGACCTTGTTCAGCTATCCAGTGGTGATTATGATTTCTCTGTTCCTCATAGGATTTGACCCCACAACCATCTGCACATGGGCACAAATTCTTAACTTTTTGAGTCACACAATACCCATTAATTTACATGAAATGTATTCAAGTTTAAAAATACCTCCCAGTTTGGCATTTTAACTTTAAGCCTATGTACATTTTACACCAAGTATTGGTTTTGAGTTCTTGTCCCATCTATCTGATAACAGGCTGTCTCAGGCATCATTGTCACCAAATCCTGTCACTGCAGCGTTCTGGTGCTTCAAATAACAGTTCTCCCATAATACAAGAAAATCTACTGTATAAATAAAAAATAAAAATCTGCTCCATAAGTTTTAAAGTTATTAAAGTTGAACCCATAAATGGGATGTCAGTCCATCACTGGCCTAGTACCCGGGCTGGCGTGTGCCAATCAACTTCCCCCAGCAGAAACAAGCAAACACCACCCCCTCCCTATCATGAAAAGGAGGCTTGCAGGTAATGGCACACTGCAGCATCCACATTAAGCAAAGGCTGACTTCAGAAAAAAAGATAAAGCGTGTCATCTGCGATAGCAGTGCGTAGTTTCCCATCTGGCGCATGATACTCTGTATGCATGATCTGTGCAAATAGCCATGTTCATCATGACTGGTTGTGCTGTTGTCAGGTACAATGGCAGCAGAGTTTGTGACAAATGTAAAGGCTCCTTTAGGACCTTTTTTGTATTTTTTTTTAGCCTCCCAAGAGCAATTTTGCGTTATTTTAATTAATTTAATTGAAGTTAAACATGGTTCAGTAGGAAGTTATTCTCGGGTAAGGAATTGTTAATTTGGTTATTTTAAAAGTTTATTTTTACAAAACACCTGTTTTTGAGTTCACTGGGTCTGTATGATCATTTTAGCCAATGGACATATTTTTCCTATAATGATAAGGTGGTTAAGGTTGTTATCTCTGACCCTATTGGATACTTTAAAAAGTTCCGTTTTAAAAGCAAATTTTATCTTACTGTTTTATTGTACCCGGCATTTTAGTATATTAACTGTACGTTAATTAAATCAAGTAAAAGTGAAATACGCTATATAAATATACTGGGCTGGGGGTAAAGGATGGGGTCATAGTGAGCTAGTTAATTATGGGGCCAGCTCAGTGTTGTGTTTGCAGTTGGACTTCATCTGCGAGTGATGTAAGCTAGTGGACTCACTCATGGTCAAGGTTCATGACCTAGAGGAGCAACTGGCTCTCATCTGACACAACACGGAGTTAGAGGAGAGAGTTAATATGCCTTTTAGGGAGACGGTGTGTACGTCACAAGCGGGGAGGGGGGAGAATGAAGAACAGATAGGTCGAGAGAGCTGGGTGAACATAGGTCATAGACGTAGAAAAGGGCGTACAGTTTACGGAGGCGGCATCACCTGAAGTGACTGTGTCTAACCGCTTTCAGGTGCTTCCAGCTTTAGAGCCAGAAGAGACTGGGGAGGCAGGTGGGCCCTTGGGCACTGAGGAGCCCCCACCCCCCAGGAAGAGGGAGGTTGTGGTAGTAGGGGATTCAATTATTAGAGGTGTAGACAGTTATGTGTGCATCCATGATAGAGTCCCGTACGGTGTCTTGCCTGCTTGGTGCCCAGGTAGGGGACCTTCTGAATCGTGTGGACAGGCTTTTGGCCTCAGCCGGGGTCGATCCAGTGGTTGTGGTGCATGTTGGCACCAACGACATAGGAATGGGCAGTCATCTAAGCTTAGAAGCAGAACGTCCACGGTGGTATTCTCTGGAATATTTCACGTGCCACGTGCAAGTCAGGCTAAGTTAGCTGAGATAAGGAGATTAAACATGTGGCTAAAATGGTAGTGTAGGGTTGAGGGGTTTAGGTTTATGGGGCACTGGAAGACCATCTGGAACAGATGGGACCCGTTCAAGCCAGATGGGTTGCATCTGAACCAGAGGGGAACCAGTGTACTGGGGAGGTGTATGTGTAGAGTAGTTGAGGAATGTTTAAACTAGGTACTGGGGGGGAAGGAGGTTAGTGAATAATATAGGTGGGGGGAGACGGAAAGCCCCAATTACTATTAAAAGTGGGCACTGTAAAAGGCCTACCCTTTGCGGGCTGTACTTAAACACTAGGAGTATTAGAAACAAAATTCATGGTTTAGAGGCCTTAATTTCATCAGACACTTATGATATTATAGGAATAACAGAAACATGATGGAGTGACAATGATGGAGAAGAATATAATATGGATGGTTTACGTTGTTCCGTAGAGACCGGATAGGCAAGAAAGGAGGTGGTGTTGCAGTATACGTAAAAGAAAACTTGCAGGCAAGGGAACTCAATGATAAAAATAAAAGTACAGAAGCTGTATGGATAAAACTAGATGGTAAAAACTCAAATGGCCTAATTGTCAGTGTTTGTTATACAGCACCTAATGTAGCTGCAGAGGAAAGCAGAATGTTATATGACGATATCAGGATTATGAGTAATAAAAATGATGTGGTGGTTATGGGTGATTTTAATTTACATGGGATACAGTGGGACACAGTCTCTGGCACTTCTGTAAATGAACGAATGAATGAATGAGATGATGGAATTTGTACAGGATTGTTTTTTTAATACCCCTACCAGGGGAGAAGCCCTTCTTGATCTTGCTTTTCTCTAACAACCAGGATAGCATTGGAAAATTAGAGGTTTTAGAACCACTGGACGGTAGTGATCACAACGTGATTAAATTTGAGGTTAATTTTAAATGTCTGAAGAGCAAAGTCCAAAACAAAAATTTACAGTGTTAGGAAGGCTAACTTTAATGGAATGAGACTGAAACTAGAAACTGTAAACTGGATGGAGTTAAACAACAAAACTGTTGAAGAGGCATGGGAATTTTTTAAAAGCACATTGTTACAAGTGCAAGAGGACTTGATACCTGTTTCCAGCAAAACTAAATCTAGGAAATTGCAGCCAAGGTCGTTTACTACAGAAATTAAGAATAAAGTCAGGAGGAAAAGGACTCTCTTCCACAAATGGAAATTAACTAACAATTTCAAAATAAAGCAGGAGTATCTACAGTAAGTCTACAGGTTGAGTTAAAAAATAACATTAGCCTTGCTAAGAGGAATGTAGAAAGGAAGATTGCATTGGAGGCTAAGGATGACATTAAAAGTTTCTTCCAATACTTTAACTCCAAAAGAGTTCTAAAAGCTGAAACCACTAAGCTGCAGGACAGTAAGGGTCTTGCAATTGAAAATGAATCTGATATAGTAAAAGAGTTTAATGATTATTTTATACGGGTGTTCACAGTAGAGGGCACAAGTAACTTGCCACCATTTAGTGCAAATACAGCGTCGTCTATGACAAATATATATGTATAACTGAGGCTGATGTGGTACAAAGCCTAGTTAAGCTCAAAATAAATAAATTGCAGGACCCTGATGGCATCTTACCTATAGTCTTAAAAGAGATGAGGGATATTATTAGCCAACCTTTAACTTTACTACTTCAGAAATCCTTACAGTATCTACTGGTGTGCAGTGTTGGGCATTTCAGGTCCAGAAGCTACAAATCCAGTCCAAAATTTTGTTTCTACCAACCAGTTGAGCATAAGAAGTCA
>JAODLC010000040.1:17048157-17063682 GCA_026781145.1 Hippopotamyrus pictus | reverse complement strand
CAAAGTACATTGCAGTGCTGTAGTTACTTTTATTAGTACTTTATTATTATTATTATTATTATTATTATTATTATTATCATCATCATTAATATTATTATTACTTTTATTTTGTACTGTATTATTCTTTTTCCGACTTACCTACAAATTCGACTTCAAGACAGACTTAGGGAAGGGATTTGTGACCTGGGGACTAATCTCTGGCACACCTTGGTCATTTGCAAGAAGGCAATGTGCCTTCACATATTTGTGGCCATGAAGATGTCCTCCATATGAACAGGCTTGCTCATCTAAATTCTATGAATATCAACATAGGTAATGCCTTCAGAATGTAAAATACACATCCTTTTTTTCCTTTTTTGTATTTTTCATTTTGTACTATTGTACTATCATGCCAGTAATAACACCAGGTTGAAACACCCAACTTTGGCAGCTTGGAATCCATCTGACATATTGTATCTTCATTATACTGTAGCTCATAGGCGAGTCTTGGCTCCAGCGCTACAAGGGGGTGCAAGGTGAGACGGTCAATCATTCATCCAGGTAAAAAAAGTTTGTAAAATACATAACAAACACATTTACTGTAACTTATTATTACACATTCAAATGACTAACATGAGCTTTATTTTTAAATACACATTTTCAGTATAATTTAATTTTAATTTAGTATTATTGATAGGGGGTGGTGTGATGGTTAGCACTGTTACCTCAGGGACCTGGGTTCAAGCCTCCGCCAGGGTTCCATGTGTCTGGAGTTTGTTTGTTCCCACTGTATCCTCATGTGGTTTCCTCTCACAATCCTAGAACATGCTGAGGCTAATTGTAGTTATCAAACTGCCCAGAGGTGTGAATGCGCCATGGCTTGGCATCCCATCCTGTGTGGGTCCCTGCCTTGTGCCCATTGGTTCCAGGATGCCCCCGTCCCCCACAACATTGAATAGGACAATTAGTTTCAGAAAATGGATGTATGTTCAAATAGCATTTTCTACCGACTAGTAGGGGGCGCGATTGCACCCCCAGTAATATTCACCTATGTTATAGCTACTACTACAGTTAATTTATTAATGTTTTTTGTTCACAATCATAAAAATATTATAAGGTATGAACAATTGATAGTGATGCTGTGATTGTGGAGTTTGTAAGATGGAAAAAATAGGGGCAAAATATTTGATGGTTATCAAGAAAAATTAGTAAGTACTCTTCAGTATTTCATGCAGTCTAAAAATTAATTCATGCAATGTTCCATTGATAAGATACAAAACATGTTCATAGTCTTATCAGCCATGCAACAGCTATTACCATGGCAACACAGCCTGCAGCTCAGTTCCATTTCTTTCTTATAGAAGTAATGATGTCTGTTTATTGAATGGAAAGGGTGATCAATGTCTTTTTTAGAGCAGGAGTCCAAATTGGCGTTTTGTTCTTTTTTTGGAAATTGCTTGCTTTTTATATTATAATTGTAAAGAACTTTTACTATTATTTATTATCCAAGGCATAATTTTAGTTAGAGCACTATGACCTCAAATTTGGAGCCGTTGATTCTTATCCTTTTGTGTGAGGTCTTGGTCAGATAAGGCCAGAAGCATAACATTATCTGCAAGTAGCAGGGATATCAAATTTGGCCCCCAAGCTGGATACCCTTCCAGGTGTTGCTGTACCTTGATGACCTGTCCACGAAAATCATCAACGGCAGAGGAGACAGGACACACCCATGCAGAGGGCATCGCCCACTCTGAATGGCTTTTATTTTGTGCCAAGGATGTGGACACAAACCGTTCATACAGGGACCAAACAGCCCCATAACATTTCAGCACCTCCCACAGGGACTGTTTAGCACGCAGTAGCACACAGGGACGGTATGTGCTGGGGCACACATTCAGAAACCTTCTCCAAGTGTACGGCAAGGGTATTACCAGGTTGGCATTCGTGTCAGAGCACTTGGGGGGTCCACTGGTGGGCAGTTGTGGTTGGAGGGATTGTGCCAATGTGTTTGTTTGGCAACTGATCCATTTGTGTTGGCACTGCCCACTCTGTGCCCACCCATAGCCATACATACTGTTTACATATATGTACAGTATATATATATATACTTTGACAGTGAGTATTATATACTTCAATGAGAATACATGCTCTCCTGTAGATGGCAGTATCACTCTGTTGTTAATACTGAAAAACACAAAAATTATTGTCATTCTTTAAACAATGGATGACATTCTTTGCAATTCCTTTAACAAATTAAGTTCTGTCTCCTTCATGTACAGCTTTCACTGGTCTCCATGCATAATCACATGAAATTGAGAAGAACATTCAGTGACCAGTCCTGATAAACTACCATCATTTTAGCTTTATTCAGGAGCACAGTACTTTGAGACCACATCTATAACTACACATCCACTTATGCAGATCTTATCCTTGCAAATGATAAAACCATCTTTAGCTGACATGAGAAATAATTTCAAGACATGTTTGGTCTTTTTCACCACTGCTCTGTGCTGAATTATTTGTAAACCGGTACTAACCTGTCAGGGTCAGCTCCTCTTGTCCCAGTCTTTCGTGTCCCTTCCCCGTTTGGCCAGCAGGTGTTGCTGACCATCCCGTCCCTCCTGTTATCTGCCTTTGTGTTTTCCCCAGCTCCTTGTTGGCCGCATGGTTCAACTTGTTGAGCATGCAGCTGCCTATGAACTCCTCTGTCATGTGTTTTATCCCATCTCCTCTGTTTTTGTAGATTTTGTTCTCTTGTGTTTCAATTGAATCAGTTTTCAAGTCCCTGTGTTTTGATTTGTATTTGGTTTTGGTTTTTTGCCTTTGTGCCCTTAATTGTGTTTCTACCGGTCTGTCATTCACAGTGTTACATTCCGTTTCCTTTTTTCTGTCAGTTGCTTAGTTTTCCCCTCCCAGTCCCTTGATTTAATTATTAGTTTCATCTGTGGTCTCCTTTCCCAAGCCTTGTTAATTAGTTTCACCTGCCCTGTGTTAGTCTTGTTACCCTTAATATTTAAGTCCCTGCCTGAGTTCAGTCCCTTAGTGCTTCGTTGTATGATGTATGTTGTCCACCCACCTGCCCCTTGTTGCCCTGACCCATTAGTCTTTGTTTATCCCTTTTAGCTTTTGACCCCTCATGGTCCTTTTTGTTTTTTTATAGTGTTCCTGGTGTTTTCTGTTTTTCTTAATAAGCCCCTGTTTCCCTGCAAGCCGCAAGTGGGTCGTCCACCTCCTTCCCAGTCTGCACCATGCCACACCGTCGCCCCAAATCTGCCCTGGTCCATGACACTAACATAATTAACACAAGGCATCCTTTATGTGCTAAAAACCTCCCTCTGGAGAAGATATGCTACACCAGGTCTGAGATATTTGGGACATTTAATTACTTCTTGCTATTAGCAAGGGGCTGCATAAGGGGGGGGGGCACTGTGGCTTCACACTTCCAGGGTGGGAGTTTGAATCCTACAGTATGCCAGGGTGTCGGTGGAGTTTGAATGTTCTCTGGAATCCTCGTGTTTTGGGGAGGCTCTGTGTGACACTTATGCATGTACAAAGAAGACAAGAAAAGCAAATTTTAATGTCCTCTCCAGTTCTGAGACATATGGCCCCACAGTCACAAAAGGGAACATCCGCCATCAAACAGTTGAAATGGGCAAAAACTCTGCTGGACATTTAAGTAACCCAAATTAATTTAATTTGAATTGTGAAAATAATGTTTGTAGTATTTGGCAAATGAAATGAATTACGTTTGAATAAGTTCAAAATTAAAAGATAACAATGAAGATAAAAAGTCAATTTATTTTACTGTTTAACCATCTTAAAATCAGTCATTGTGTATTTATTTTCTTTTAGAATGTTTTTTTTTCTGTTTAACTTTTAAATTGTTTTTATTATTTCAGTTCAGGCTTTCCAGTGGCTCATGATTTTACACATGCTATATATGCAAAGCCGGACACACATGTCAGTGTCTGCTTCTCTCTCCTCAGACTATCACACACTGGGAGCACGACGCTGTTTGCCTGTAGGCACATAGCTGACAGGAGGCATTGATGCTGAGCGACGAGAGGGAGTAACGCCCAGCAATGTAACTCACCAGAGGGAATACAAGTCAATTCCATGTTCCTTGGGCCTATTTCCGGGGATAGATATATGACAATGTGTGTTAATGTTCTTTTTAGCTAGTGTCCCCTGGACTCCTGTTCTGTGAGTTTGTAGACAGGGCTATGGTGTTTTTCTGTTACGTGTTGATGTGAATACTGATAGCTTTGCAGGGCTGCTGAGATATGCACATGAAGGTACAGTATATACACTATGCATGTATTATATAATATCCTGTGATCCTAACCATGATAAGTGGTTAGATGGTGGATGGATGGATGGATATCTGACTGATTTTTGAGACAAAAATTTATGATAAAATTAGACTCAGGTCAAAATCTTAGATTTTGAAAGCCAACATCAATCCCTCCTCTGCCCTCTATGGAGTCAGCATGTCTATCTCTCTGTTAGCATCTCTTTTAGGAGGTAGTATGTTCCTCCTGTGTCACATAGTCTCACCCAGTCCAAACATGTGCTATCAGGTAATTAGCATCTCTAAATAACCCATAGTGTATGCATGTGTTCTCTGAATGGACATGCCTCCAGTCAGGGTGTACGTGTCCTGTGCCGCCTGGAATAGGTTCCAGACCCCCCAGTTATCATGTGATAAGTATCTTTGCAGCTGCGCCCTGCATTCTGGTGCCCTTTATAGACACCAGGCTCACTGTGACCCTGCCTTCAATAATCAGTTAAAGAATATGGCTACATGGATAGATGGATACATTTATCGTTATGGAATAAATAAAGCTTTGAAGCCCAGAGCAGCTGTGGTCAGGAATTCCATGGGGGAGAAAAGTGGTGAGGACCTTTTGATCAGCTGGTGATGTGTTCATTCTCAGAGCTTCGTAGTCTTACATTGCATTATGTATCAGATATTAAGCTATGAATTTTTGAGATAACTGTACATCATTAAACCATCAAAGAGAAGGTTTACACATCGATTATAAATATTATTACAGTAGATGATCAGGGCCTATTTCATTAGGTCCATCACCCTCTTCATGTTAACAAACTGCTTCAAAAAAATAATTTAAGCTGAAAAAGGGATATCAAGTGAGTACATAATAGGGAAATAGAACAGCTGTGTGCAAAAGGAGCATCTCAGAACATACATCTCCTCCCTGTCATTGTGGTCTGTCAAGAAAACTGCAGCAATATGACAACGGAGCTCCAATCCATTCAGGTTAAAATGGAGAAGTGGCTTAAGTGGGCAGGTATTCACCAATTTTGGTGGGAAAAAATTGACTCGTCTGATGAATCCCAGTTCCTGTTGTTTCATGCTGAAGGATAGAGATAATTTTCCATAAACAGCATGATTTCATGTTTCCACATGCCTGGTCTCAATTCACAGGCTAGTGAAGGTGGTGTGGTTGTGTGGAGAACGTTTTCTGGGGACCTATTGGATCTCCTCATATGAAATGACATACACTGCATTCCACAGTGTATCCAGGCATTAAAAATGACTAGAATAGTCCCATCATGGTTGCAGTTTACACTTTGTAATACATCAACAATAATATGCAATATTATTAAGCATGCCCAAGAAAACAATGGGAATATTAGTTTGAGTAGCATGCTAGGAACCCAGACCTCAACCCAGCACAGAATCTGACTGCAGAAAGAAAGTACGACTGTCACAATGTCATTGCATCAGCATGGTTCCACACCCACCTGACACTATTCCTAAACCCTATATAATCCATTGAGCAGAATGTAGGGGTCCTAATATCCACCAGTGATAGAAATTATCAAGACAAGGGGTTAGCCCCTTCAGTCCTAGAGCACCATATATATCATTCACCGCTGTTTTTAGTTTTATTGAGATAATTATTGAGTTACCTCATGATTCAAGGGTAAGTTAAATTTAAATGTACTCCAACTTTGGCACCTGAGAGCCTGAAACTTCAGGTCTCAGTTTATTTTTGGGTCCTATCTGTAACAAAAAAGAACACGGTGAGACAAACACAGATAATACAAAAGTAGTCCTATCGTGTTTCAAAAATGACAATTGTAAATATGCTTTTATAGTATACGTCATATGGCACAAAGGAGATAAAACAGAATTCTAATAACAGAACCCAGGTCCACAAAAGAAAGCTTAACTTTATTGATTAGTACATGACCAAATAAACTAAATTAGAGAATTAGCAGGTATCAATTAAGATCAAAGATTTACAGACACATACAGTATACACATTCACACCTTGCAAAAATGTTTGCTAAAAACGTCTTTAAATCACTATATAGCTATTCTAAAATTCATATTCTTTTTCACAGTTAGATGAATGCAGCTGATAAACAGTTCAGTTATGGATCCCAAGATCAGTGAGTATGAAGAATTATATTAACAGAATGTCAAGACCGTTATGCAGTGTTAATATACTTAAATATGTAATATTTATATATGAGACGGGAAATGAGATCTTTGAGAACAGGGGAAGATCTTCAGGATGTGGGCTCATCTTCTTGAAGTTCCTCCAGCTCCCCATCCCTGCTACCACTGCTGTTCACACTGCTGGCTCTGTTGGGGCAGAAAGAGAAGCAGAATACATATCTGCAATCCTCACCGAAATCCATGGTCCACTGAGCCTCCCTGACTAAATGCCTGCTCTACCTCTATACCTGTCTGTCCCCAATGTGTCCATACTGCACATTACACACTCTCTCATTCAGCCAAAACCCCAATGCCTAACCTGTTCTCCACAGAAGGCATGGCAGCTACACATTTACTCTACCTCCCAGCTGAATGGACTACTGGCAACACATGCAGTCACCTTAGTGAGGGATGGAGTTTCGAGGAGGAACGCAACAGCCGTGTGTCTCTGCAAATGAAGGAGAGAGAGAGATGCAGGCAGGTCACCTCAGGATCCCTCTGTGGAACTCATACAGCAGATGTGGCACAAGCTTGTCTCATGAAACAAACAGGATATTTTTCTCCAGCACATGCCACAGCAGTTTCTGTTTTTCTGACCTTTTCTGTGATCTTGCTTTTTTTCTCACACACAGCATGCTGGCATGGGATTACAGCTATGAAACACCCACTTCTTTCTGCCCTGTGGGCAGCAGGCTATATCAGGCGATGTATCAAGCGTGATTCTCTCTCCCAGCTATAGCGCCACACTTCAGGACCGCTGTGTTATGGCAGCCAACCACACTTAATATTATTTAGAAATTAAATTAACTGCTATTGTGTCACCGTTCCTTAAACACCTTTTTGGGAAACTGTATTAGGAAAAGCACTAATAAAAATAGGTACTATTAAAATTATAAAATGAGTAGGGATAGGGGAAGTTTGGAGTTCTACCAAAGCAAGATGAAAGGGATTATGTGTAATAATCCATCTTTGTGCAATTAGACAAAAAACCCAAATTTATATTTCAAGATCTAAATAGGTACAACTGTGCAAGTATTTTGACCAGTAGGGGGTAGAATCTACACCTCATGAATTACAAATGTACAGGTCACCTCAGGTAGCTTCATGGTAATGCATCACGACATGAGCACAACAATTTCCTAGCTATGTAAGACTTGGCACATGGAGCAGAAGGATGATTGTCCTCAGGGTATCTGTCAGTGGAGCTATGGGAAAGCGGAAGTGTCTGGAATTTCAATTTGCTGCTTGGAGTAGGAATTGCGTACCGTAAGTCTATACTTACGCAAGCAGGTTCCCGGGAGCAGACATGGATCTCATCCTTCTCCCAAGGTTCTTGTAGGGGTTGCTGAAGGAACGCTTCCTCAGCATGGCTTTGACCAAGATCTGTATGGAAAAGAATCTGCATGATCTGGCAGAAGCAGAGAAAATTTCGGGGAGACCAGGGTGAAAGTGCCATACAGGGGAATGGCAATCAGGAAGCATCCTCCATGACTTTTGATAAGACTAAAAAGTCATTTTCAATGTATATTGTAATGACGATGATTATCATCATCATTCCAGTCTTATTAGAAAAACTGGCAATTGATAAAAACAACTTACTGCCTGATTCACTACAATAATTAACTTCCAGTGCTAAAGTTAGTGTTTTATTGAGACAGTTCACACTTCTAACTTGTAGCTTATGCCAGTGGTAAAGCTGCATTGTTGTCCCACCATAGCAGACAGGCTGGGGATGAGCTTCACCGAGTTCTGCACCTCCTCCTCCGTCACCTCCACAATGGTGCAGTGCTCCTCCTCCAGCGGGAGGGGATCTGTTTCATTTCTGGTCACCCATGGGTGCAGCTGCCAGGAGAGAGTACAAAATGACATAATGGATAATGTGGTGGATTATGGAATATTGTCAATGGGAACAAGTCACAACCTTGAGATGAACATCTATGACAAAATGTGCTAATGTGTCATTGAGGGTTGGGCAATGTGCAATATTAATACCAACATTGCATGATGTGCATATGCAGTTCTCACACTGAATGGACTGCAACATTCAGCTGGACTGATATCAGGCTTTTTCATAACTTCATTATGCAGCGGTTATGGGGGGTTAAGTTTCGCTAAAACATTTTATTGTCATAGGAAACAAAACTTAGCAAACTTTGCAATTTTAATGATTTCAATGATTTTCAGTTGTTAAAAAATGTATTTTGAAAGTCTTTATCACCACTTTGCCAAACTTTACCACCACTACTTTTGCAAGAGTTCTGCATGCACTGTCCGAGCTAAGCATAAAAATTTTCATCCGTGCAATTTAAATCACTCATATTTTGTGAGAAATTAGTGGACAGGAAAAAAGGGAACAAGAACTGGTCACTATAATCCATTCACCTTTCATTGTATGGAAATATTTTGGATTACATAAAGATGATATTGATCAAAAGCATGTGATTTATTGGCAAAAGAAGTGGCATCAGTACCACCTTATTTGATGTACTCTAGTTGTAGATAATAAATTATATTTGGCTTTATCTTATTTTGGGTAAAAACTCCTTGTTTGCTTTATAAATATCAGAATATTTCTAGCAGAAAATTCACTTTATGATAGTTAAAAAAAAAAATCGATTATCGTGCAGCCCTAGTGTCACTGGCTATCATAGTATGGAGGAATTATTTTCCTTTCAATTCATACCTTCAGAAACATTTGTAATCAACCAAATAATCTAAATTAATATTACATTGTTTCTTAGACCTTTTTAAGTAAATAACTACAGATGAGCTTATGGATAGTTCTGCAATACAACTTTGATGGATGTAAATGTCCAGCCCAGGTTCAGACATTTAATAATCATTGAGTTCTAGACAATACACAACAAAATGTTATATATAGGAGCTCATGCAGCAACATCAGCCCTGTCAGACCTTGATTTCAGGAATTGTAATCCTCATATTTGGGTCCTTATCAAGCATCCTTAATATCAACGCCTTGAGACTGTCACTGATAACTGGTCTGGAAAAAAAGGATAATTCCAGGTTATGTACCACCATCAAAAAAGACAGGAAGTGACAAAAACCAAACTGCTCCAAATCCTTGATTAAGGGTCATATGGAGACCTGAGTAACTGTAGTTTGGGAGAACATCCTATAAGCTTTCACAGGCAGCATAGGGACTTGTATTCCAGATGTGTTCAGTAGCTTACGTGTCTGGGAAACCCACAGGCTTGGTCCTGATCTGATTGTGCAGGACCAGAATGTTCTCATCTATAAACGGGCACTGCAGACACAAGGGGATACAGAAATATCCTATTAGAGTGGTAGAAGTGCTTGAAATCAGTGGTATTAGTACTTGAAATGTAATCAAAGGACTGAAAAACTGAGCCAATTAGAGCTGTGCACTCAAGCTGCACTCCCTCTATAACGAAATGGGTAATCTGTTACCAGTGACTTGCCTTCCCAAACACAAAGCAGTACAGAGTTATTCCCAGAGCCCATACATCAAGTGCCTGGGGGGAAAGAAAAAAGGAAAACTATGCAGTTCACGTAAAAATGCCATGTTGGTCATAGTTAATGACAGTACCATACAATGATGTCTACATGGGCTTTTTTCAATATTACTGTTTTCTTAATCATAACTACAAAGTATTTCCATGGTACTTACATACCATTATTTAGGATTTGATTTTTTTTCTCAGATTGTGTACAATTTGTAGTCGTGAACCATCTAATGTAATATTAAGTTCAATAAGCGTTACTGCTTAACTGGATTTTTAATGCAACCAGCGCAAGAAAGAGTGATGATTGTGACTTTAGCAGTAACATATCAGAGACCCTTGTGGCTCGCACCTTCCCGCTGAAGTTCTGCACATGGTCAGTCAGCATCTCTGGGGCCATGAAGGCTGGTGTCCCAGCTGTGCCGGACAGCCGTACATCACTGCCCTCAAATTCATTACTGACCCCAAAATCTGCAATCTTCACATGCCCATCGTCCCCAAGAAGCAGGTTGGAGGGTTTTATATCCCGGTGAATGATCTTCTGAAAGTGTACTGTGATTGACGTGAATGAGGTGGGCAAAATGTTAGCACAGTGCCAATCACATATAAACAATCATTGCCTGCTCAACAGGGGCATCACTAGATATTTCTGAAAAGGGTGCTATACCTTTATTAGGGGGGTCTGTTTTCATGAAAATGAAACACACAGTTTCAACTAATTAGTGTACATTTATTTTGGGGGTTGGAGGCGGGGATGGCTAAAGAACTATTTTAAGCCCCCTAAATGAGCCCTAGTGACACCCCCTGTTGCTGAAAATACATTTATCAAATTCACAGCATGGGGTAAATTCAGTTGAGGCAAAACACTTAAAACGTTATATCACATAAAAAGACAGGAACCTGAAAAGAATGACAGAACAGTGTTATAAATAATAAATAGCTAATAAATTAAAAATCATACTATCATTGTGGCTGTCAGAGTTGGTGCCCATCCTAAGTGCTTTGTCTCCATTTGGCCAGCAGGTGTCGCTGGCCATCCTGTTCCCTCCTCTGTCTTCATCCTAAGTCCCTAGTGTCATTCCCAGCTCCCCACCTAGCTCTACGTATGTGTTGAGTGTGTGGCCTCAGAGGCTGAACCTCTCCGGTCATGGATTCGAGCAGGGTTTTCTGTTTTCCTTGTGCCTGACATTGTTTTGTGTCCTTGTTTTAGTTTATGCGGCTTGTGCCCTGTTTAATTTTGGTTCTGCTTTTACATTTCTCCCTAGTTATTTTTCCTAACATAATTCCAAGTGTTTGGTTAATGTTCCCTAGTTTATTAATCATAATGTATTCCAATTATTTCTTGTTACTCTGTGCCTTCCTGCATGACTGGTCGATTTGGTCATAGTCCACACCTGCCCTTTGTTAGTCCTCGTTGTCTACATTAGTGTGTTTGTAAATGTTACTGTGTGTCACTCTGCTAATTGCCCAGTCCTTTCCCTGTATTTGCTTAGTTGTGTTTATTCCATGTTTTTACGTTTTTTTCCCCCATCTTAACCCCTGTTGTTAATGCTCTGTATATCGCCAACTTCTTTCCTGCCCGCGCCATGACAGTGGCAGTTTAACTTGAAAAAAGACCTGAAGTTTACTGCTGGATGCGGCTATCAGAAGGTTGCTGATTGTAAAATTTAGACAACAAATCAGTTAGACACATAGCTAGATAAATATACAGATACTTTTTTGAAGATAAATTTAGGGATTCTGTGAAGCGGAAGATGAAGGATTACCATTTCCTTCTCCATTTCTTGGTTTCGGTATTGCGTCCTCTCATTCCATTTGAAACACTTAATTTAATATTTCAAGCTTCTCATCTTACTTAAAACATACTTAAAGTTTTCCTTTTGTACTCACTGCTTGGGTTTTTTTAACCAGGATGCATAGATATGTTTTGGGTCAATAATGAGCGCCTTTTCATTGTAAAACAAACGAGGAAGAATAGAATAGCAAAAAAACACAAATGAGATGAAACACGTGGTGAACTGATGCAGTAACTGGCTGTTTCTGCTGCGTGCGTTCCGTGTGTCCCTACACGTGTGGATGCAGCTGTGTGCTGTTTTCTTGCAGATGGAAGATGAATGCAAATATCACATATCTGTTACCCTAACATATAAACAAAATCATAACACGTTATAGGAGAGTGTATTGTTCATAAGGCCCATTTGTTTACTCATTGGTTATGACTCTATGCTACTCTCAGCTGTCTTTTTAGATAATTTATACAATTCAGTGGGGCTGCCACGATTAGTTGACGTAGTCGATGGCGTCGATGTTGAAAATGCGTTGAAAATTTTTTAAAACTATTATTTTAATGAAATTACCATTATGATTTCTAAAATGCTTCAGTTCATTATAACAAATGTTTTCCTTTAATATCACTACATAATTATGGGAGTAGTTTAAATTATCACAAAACAAATAGGTGGTTTTACTCTGTGCAAAGTTCGATGGCACTATTCATGTTTATTAAATTACCATTAGAACGGAGAGCTTTTTAATATCGTTTGTCCTTGTGGCTGCCCAATGCACTCAATATTAAAGCCATAAAGATGTCCGCCTGCTACCTTAGAATCTTCATTCATTGACTTGGAGAAAATGTTGAGGCTAAAATATACTGTAACTAAAACAATAAAATGGGCACCAAATAAAAGAAAATGATTTGTCATTTAAAATAAAAATGAGTTTAACAAACATAAAGATATGCTGAATTTATACAGATTAACTCTCATTAATAGTTTAGGCATACTACTAATTGGCTTATCGAATTGTGGGTGAAAACAATGTTCCAATAGTGCTGAAAAGCTGGTGTCCATCATCTAAAGCCCTGCAATAACATACAGTGTGTTGTTGTCAAAAAAAAATTAACTTAAATTAAACCATCTTTTTGAAGTTCTGGATGAAAATTAATCATTTCAATTAATCTACCAATCAGTAAAATAGTTGATAGATTAATCCATAAAAAAAATTGTTAGTGGCAGCCCTACAATTCAGCAACCACATCTCCATGGCAGCCTGAATTTTGTGTCAAATTCTCAGTCACATCACCCTATTGAGGCCATGTATGGCTGAGCGGTGTGTATGTGCTAGTGATTGGAAGTTGCTAGTTCAAATCCTGTTGGGCCCTTGAGCAAGGCTCTTAACCCCAATTGCTCCAGATACAGACTGACCCTACTTTTGCAACTGCACCAACTTAGAGCACAACCCCCATCATGCACTAGGGTAGTTAAGTTAACTACACTGATGTTTTCTTCAGTTGGTAATACAAAACCCTTGGTTTCTGCTGCTATTAAGAATGATAAATGTTACAGCTCAAATTACTGCCTGCTTTAGCTGCTCTTAATTGTATGGACCCAGTGACACTCACAGTACTCAATGCCCAGGACAACATCTCTGAAGTATAGGAGAGCTTGCTCCTCACTCAGTGGGCTGTCTGTTGGTACTTCTGTTACAGGCCTGTGTAAAGTTAGAGGGTCAAGCAGTGACAAAGCAGAAAAAAGGCAGAAACATCAGAGCTGTTTAGCAGTCACATCTCTTCCTTCCACTCCACTGCTGCCAGGTTTATCTTAGCAATTTCCTCTTCATGGCCAAAAACTACTTTGAAGTAGGGCTGCGGAATTAATTGAATATTAATTTCAGTTACAATTTTGGCTTCCAATAATTATCAAAACAAAAATAATCAAGATGATTGTGCCACATTTCGTTTCGCTTTGTCCCATTTTATGTTATAAATCAAAGCAGCCTTTTCCAGCTCATTTCATTTATTTCTCAGTTGAATTATATTCAAGGAAATCCACTTTTAAAAAGACAAGGTTTATTTTTTTTGCAAGCTCAATAAATGCATAATAATTCTAATGATTTGTTGCCAAAATGAAGCAGCCCTACTTTCAACTATATGTGTATATGTATATATGCAACAGAATTGCACTGCACAATTGCATTTATATACACACACACACAGTAATTTGATACTCTACATTAACATTCACTTTGAAATACTTACCCTCTCTGCATTAACTCAAATACTACAATGATAAGGAATAAATAAACCACTGTTGATGCAAGTCATGTCTAGCCCATAATAATGTCTTAAAATCATGTAAAATAAAAACAAATCATAATATAACTGGCATACTATATTCATATTAAAAGAACATCAAATTTAAAAATAAATCTATATCTATCATTTTATTTTAGTACATAAAATCAGTTAAGGTGTCAAAAATTTTCAAAAGTTCATTGGAACCTTGTACTGTAATTTTAAATATTAGCACAGTTAAGCATTACCCATATGAAGGTTGTCCTCTTCTGGATCATCAAGAACCTGCATAAGAACAAAATTAACCATTTAGTAAAAGAACAGTAGCATGTAGGAAAATCAAAAAACAACCATCACACAATCCGTTGTTCAAGGAACACTGGTACTACAGTACAGCAGAACCTACATCACCTCCACCAGTTTGACAACATTCAAATGGTCCAGCTTCTTCAATATGGCAATTTCCTGGTAGACCATCTCAAGTGGGCCAAGGAACCTGGTTTCCTGTCCTTGGGAACCCTCTGGTCCTCTAGAGGGGGGGCGGCCTAAAGACAAAAATACATCCATCCATTTTCTGTAACTGCTTATCCTATTCAGGTTCGCGGGGGTTCCAGAGCCTATCCCAGAAGACAAAAGTACAATGTACATCAATAGTTGGGTCACTGGTATATTAACTTTTAGACAGAACAAACAAAAATGATCTGAAGTCAACATGCACACTACATAATCTGGGCATTTCTATATACTTTTATATTACCCTGGGACATTTCTAACACTCCCCTGTCTTACATTAGGCAGGGACGTGCACAGACATTTTGAGGGGCAGGGGCTCAAGTGAAATAAAGGGCACTTCTCATAATTATGTATTTTTTTTTTTCCTTTATCCTCTCTTTTTTTGGCATTATGCTGCCTGCCTGCCTGGCCCTGCACTGCAAGCATGATTAAAATTAATTGTTTAAATACTTTTTGTTTCACAAGCAAAATAACTTTTTAGCTTCACACAACCAAGCATCAGAATACTGCCTTAATGTTTTAATCAAATACATTAATATTATTATTGCTATGCATGTACACATACACAATAACTAATGGTGACTGACATGGACTTAGTTTCACATTTGAGGGAGGACTGTATCACCATCATCAAATAAAACCTTCATAAATCCACATTTAGATGGAGTTTGTTTTAAACCTACTACACTCTAAAAAATATTCACAATAAATATTCTGTGGCTTAGTAAATATTAGAGAAATATTTAACTTTATTAACTTAATAAAATCTCTGAAAATCTTACTTGATTGTTTGAATTAAACTTACCAAAATAATTGAGAAAAATTCAATAAAAGCCAATGTCATGTATGTATTTGTGGTTGTATGGAATACTATTTTATAAAGGTTTAGAGGAAATTAAAAAAAAAGTTAAATTACTCATAAATAAAAAGTTAATTTATAAATATTGTTATTTTTAATGTTTAATGTTAACTTATTTCTACTCAGTTTTATTGATTAATGTACCAGA
>JAODLC010000040.1:17037682-17048057 GCA_026781145.1 Hippopotamyrus pictus | reverse complement strand
AATAAATATATTTGTTTGACAGGGAAGCTGTGCGCAAACAGGAATATATATTATTTTTCAAAAAAAAAAAAAAAAAAGCACCCCAGAAAAAAGGGCACTTTCTCTCCAGGAATAAAAAGGGCAGGTGCTCAAGCCCCCTTTGATCTCTATGTGTGCACGTGCCTGACATTAAGGTTAGTGCATGACAAGCCATTATACATTATACATTTTTAAACATGCACAAAAGTGAAGATATTATTAACAGTTTTGTGTTGCCTTGTCATCCTCTCTTGTGACCAATAACCAATCAGCCATAACATTAAAACCACCTGCCTAATATTGTGTAGATCACCCTCGTGCTGCTAAAGCAGCTCTGACCCGTTGAGGCTGGACTCCATAAGACCTCAGAAGGTGTCCTGTGGTATGTGGCACCAAGACATTAGCAGCAGTTTGTAAATTTCTTATGTTCTTATGTCAGCCTGCCCTATAGGAGGATTGCATATAACTTCACATGGTACCATCCGCATCAAGCAAGGGCCATCATCTGCCACAGTGATACAGTCTCCCATGAGGTGTGATGCTCAGTGTGTGCTGCTGTCTTTGCTTTTTGGCCACATTTGTAACAACAGCAGAGCAGAGTTAGTGACAAAGGTGAAGGATCCTTTAAGGTTCCAAAAAACTTTTAAAAAACAGCGATCCAGAGAGGAGAGATGAAGTTTTATCTAGCGAGCCGTGAGATAAAAGTACATCATACTGAGAAGAACCTTACAGTTTTCCTCGATTGCTTTGGAGCATTTCTCAAATGACAAGTAACATTTGCAACACAAGAAGTGTAATCCCTACACCATAATATCACTTCTGCACAGCAGAACATAATTTCACATTGCTTCACACAAATTTACGTATGTTTTACAGTTTTTCTTGATTGCTTTGGCTTGGCACATTTGATGAAACATACTTAACACCAGTGTTGGGAAGATTACTTTGGAAATGTAATTTGTTACAAGTTAGTTTATTTAAAATGTAATAGTAGTGTAACTATTTCAATTATGATATGAAAGTAATGTAACTAATTACATTTGATTACTTTTTGATTACTTTTTTAAATTATGATTGAATATTCTCAACCATTAACCATTTTGAAATTTTGTAACCTGGTAGTGTTTACCTTACAGCAGTACTAAACACTGACTACTGTCAAACTCCTTTCAACACATGAATTAACATGATTATAATTGATCAATTTAATAAAGATACAAAACATACCATACATACCATGCATATAGGCCTAAAAATGATTTTAAACAAGAATAGATCCTTGTTTTTAGTTTTTATTCTGTAGGACAAATTAAAGGAGAAACTAGACTTCACACTCTACAACACATTTACATGGTCACATAACTCTGTGCTGTACTCTGGCATGTAGTATATAGTCATGTGACAGCTAAGAGTGGCCTACAGTACTATGTTGTTTATTGTAGTGCACGCTGAAGACTTACCGGTTCTCATTGCGGAAGGTTCTGATGATTGAGGCCACAGTTGATCTTCTGAGATTTAGTTGAAGCATTCAAGCTGTCTCAGTTATTGTCATACCCTGATTTATGACCAGGTCTACAACCATTGCTCTGATCTCATTCGACACTCTATGCTGTTGCTGCCGCTATCTTAGTCTGTTACCTGCATGGACCATGGACACCCACACCTCTGAAACCGGGCCTATGGCCACCTCTCTGATGAGGCCCAAGTCTTCCTCTAACACGAGGCCCATGACCACCTCTCAGATGTGGCACTTGTCCCCTGCCAGTCCCATGTGCACCGTGCCTCCCTCGTCCTACTTGACCACTTGCCTGCTCCATGTTCTAGTACTTCAGTGTCACTGTGGATTCCACTTATTTATACTCATACCACAAAGTGAAAGTGATCATCAGTAACGCATTAGTGTCAATTGATCTTGTTATGGTGATACTTTTCTGATGTTAACCTGGGATATTGTTCCTCAGTTCTCACTGTGCTTTAAGTGGAATGTAACAGGTACTTATCATTTAGAGTAGCTGTATCCTTTACTAGTTAAATCACTGTAATAAAATGAGCAGACAGTCATCACATATGCAATGTGTGAATTTTATTTTAAAATGGAAATACTTTGATGTTCAGTTGCGTTAATTTGAACTGGTGATTTAAGTTCAACAAACAAGTGATCTTTGTTTTAAGTGTATTGTGTCCACGCAAATGAAAAATGTGTTAAAAGTTCTGAAAAATGTGTATTTCACTCATCCGTTGTGTGTTTTGTGACGAGAGTTTTGGAAAATAACACCAATATTCTGTCACTACTGAAAAAGTGATTGGAAAAAACTGTAATCTAAATGTAGAGCCTTGCAGTATTGAAACTGGTGTCTTTGACATGAAATATCAATTTGCTAAAGAAAAATGATCAGTCAGTGACAATGCAAAAGTGGGAACAGATTATCATTTAGAATTGTGGAGCTCTGGAGCATACTGACACTAACGTACTGACAATACAGTGCCCTCCGCAATTATTGGCACCCCTTTGTACAAGGGTAAGAAAAAATCCACCTTCTGGTGAAGTTGCTTCATCTCACACTGAAAAAATGAGAAAAATCCAACCTTTCACTGAAATAAATTTATTCGAAAAAAAAAAACAAAAAACCTTCATCACGAAATAATTATTTTTTAACAAAAACACATGTGGCATGATTATTGGCACCCCTGCAAATTATAGTGAACACAATGTAACTGAAGCATGTTTCCCTTATAAATTGTACATCTTTGAGTTGATTGCAGTGAATAGGAACCTTTAGGCTGAAATCCATGACTTCCTGATTAACTGGGGTACAAACATGAGGAGACACAGAGGCCAAATTCCCTTAGTCATCCATCAACATGGAAAAGGTAAGAGAACACACAGACCAAATGAGGGAGAAGTGTGTTGACCTTCATAAGTCAGGGAATGGGTATGAAAAATAGCTACTCGCCTTAAAATGCCCATTTCTGCTGTTAGGGCAATAATTAAAAAGTGGACAGTAACTGGAACTGTTAGAAACCTGCCTGGAAGGGGACCCAAGTTTATTTAGCCCCCACATACAAAAAATCCCCAAGGATGACTGTTGGTGAATTACAAGACAATGTAAACTCTTGGGGTTACCACGTCTCTGAAAAAACCATCAGACCCCTTCATGCTAACATTTTTTGAAAGGTATGACAGAAGAAGCCTTTTCTGTCAGTTACTTAAAATTTAAGTGCCAGGAGTTTGCAAAACATTACTACAACTTTGACTGGAATCAAATTCAATGGTCTGATGAAACAAAAATTAAGCTTTTTGGCAATAAACATTCAAGGTGGGTTTGGCGTAAACAGAAGGATGGATATAATGAAATGAACCTCATCCCAATTGTAAAATATATTGGAGGTTCTGTGATGTTGTGGGGCTGTTTTTCCTCCAAAGGCCCCGGAAACCTCGTTAGGGTACATGGCATTATGGACTCTATTAAACACATTTTATATCAAACTTTGGCTGCCTCTGCCAGGAAACTAAAACTGGGCCGTCATTGGATCTTCCAGCAGGACAGTGATCCTAAGCACATGTCCAAATCACCATAAAAATGGTTAGCTGCCCGCAGAATCAAGCTTCTGCCATGGCCATCTCAGTCCCCTGACCTGAACCCCACTGAAAACCTGTGGGCTGAGCTGAAGAGGTGAGTGCACAAGAGAGGGCCCAGGACCCTGGATGATCTGGAGAGATTCTGTACAGAGGAATGGTCTCAGATGCCCTGCTCTGTATTCTCTAACCTTATAAAATGTTATAGGAGAAGACTGTTATAGAAGAAGTGCTGTTATACTGGCAAAGGGAGTCTGTGCAAAGTATTAAAAGCAGGGGTGCCAATAATCGTGGCACATGTGTTTTTGCTGAAAATAATTATTTCTTGATGAAGGATTTGTTTTTCTTTGAATAAATTTATTTCAATGAAAGGTTGGATTTTTCTATTTTTTTTTTCAGTGTGAGATGAAGCTGCTTTGCCAAAAGGTGGATTTTTTTCTAACCCTTTTTACAAATCTTTGCAAGGGGTGCCAATAATTGTGGAGGGCACTGTCTATCTAAGCATTTTGATGCTGAAGGTTAAAATGATGCTGATTGTACTTTTCATTTTGGTGGTACTGTTAAGCCCTTTTTAAATCTTAATGATTTCGAGAAGGCCATACATGCTTTTATTACATCACGGCTTGACTACTGCAATGCTCTGTCTTCCACAGTCACTTTTATCATGGTTACAGTTGGTCCAGAATGCAGCAGCACGACTGCTGACTGGTACTAAAAAGAGAGAACACATTACACCAGTCTTAGCTTCACTCCACTGGCTCCCGGTTCATTTTAGAATACATTTTAAGATTTTATTGATGGTTTTTAAGGCTCTTAACGGGCAGGCCCCACCATACATAGCAGATCTTGGTCATCTTCAGCCAGCCCCTAGATCTTTGAGATCTAATGGTAACGCCCTCCTGCACATCCCCGAATGGTAACGCCCTCCTGCACATCCCCCAAATGGTAACACCCTCCTGCACATCCCTGAATGGTAACGCCCTCCTGCACATCCCCCGCTCTCGGCTTAAACAGAAGGGTGATAGAGCCTTTGCAATTGCTGCGCCTCGTTTATGGAACCAGCTACCACATGATATTAAAATTGCTCCAACTACCTCTGCTTTTAATTCTAGGCTTAAAACTGATTTGTTCTCGATCGCCTTTCCAGACTTTTAAAGTTATTTCCATTTATGTCTTCTGTTGCTGTTTCGTTGTTTGTTTTTTTAATTGCTTTTTGATTCTTTTTTAATGATTCTTTTATGATCCTTCTACAGCACTTTGGTGCAGTGTTACAACTGCTGTAAATATGCTACAGAAATAAACTTGACTTGACTTAACTACTGACTAATTCATTGGTGGAATTATTTGCTTTTGCAACATGAATTAATTGTTTTGGGTAAGTTACAGGCCTTTACAGTTAAACCATAGTATTGTGCTACATGCATGAACTGTTTTGAGAAATGCTCATATAGTCTTGAGAATATTAAATATATTTCATCAAATGTGCCAAAGCAATTGAGAAAAACCGTAGTTAGGATTAAGGATTATAATCACGCATTGATTCACTCCTGTGATTCACCTGGCTGATAATGCTTGTTTTATATATATGAAATCAACACCCTCCAGATTTGAGAATTCAACAGTGCCATGACATAAATAGAAATCAGTCATCTGGGAAACACAAATCTATCAAATGCTATCAAATCAAACAAGATATCATATAACATAGTGAAAACTGCCACCTACGAGAAAATCCACACTGCCTCATCATCTTCTTTTTTGAGACTGCTTTCATAGCCTGAGAAATGGAAAAATAGAAGATATGTGGTGAAGACATTTGTAGAGGAACAATGAAAAAGCCTTAGTTGAGACTAACTACACTGCAGTTATTCAGTAAAGAACATCAAAGATCGGAGAAAGACGGAAAATCTTATTAAATAATCTACTGTAGATAGTCTGGTCAAGTCAAGTTAGCTATCAAGTATTACAATAGATACAAATTACTGTGATAAATTTTAGTCTGGTTGTGCATATTAAAATAGGATCTGTATCTGCCATAGCACCTGGTCAGTTACAGTATATGCCATCCAAGGCATAGCAATTGTCTAATTAGGTGTCCGTCCATCCATCCTTCCATCAACCGCTTATCTTGGTCAGGCCCATGGAGGGGCCAGGACCCTATCCTAAGCAATATAGTTCACAAAATTTGAGGTAAGAGACATTCATCAAGTAATGAGCATAACCTTGTTGCTTATAGCAAGCAAACTGAACATTACCAAGCCCTAGCATAGCTGATGTCACAGAGCCAACAACAAAACTCACATAATAATTGTCGTCATCTTGATTGTATGCCAGTTTTACCACCCCATAGGATCCCTGGGAAAACGCAAAAGGCATCCAAATGGAAAACATGAAGATATATATGTTGACCTGCAAAGTACTTCACAAAAAATACTATAAAGCCTTACTGTATTTTCTTTGACCTTCTCGTTAAATAATAATTTTACAATCTGGACATCTCACCTTTCCAATTTCACTCTTCAGCTTGTATTGGTTTAGCTGGACACAGTCCTGGGGAAGATGAGAGATCTGTGATTATAAGGCTACAATGATTTATTACAGTTTTTCTGAATTGCTGAAACACGGAAATTCATTCTTGGAGCAAAACCGCCAATTGCCAAAACTCATTTATTGAATTAGTCACTCGTTTGGTGAAACTCTAAACAGTGCTCACCTAGTTAGACACATTTGATGCATTGATGTGGTGAACACAGACTGCAAAAGTTAAGCACATCCATCACACAATAGTCATCATAAACACAATGACTCAAAACTGCTGAAACACGTTTCTAAACATGAGAAGAAGCCAAAGAGTGACCAGAACACAGGATACATGCTGGATGTGAGTGCAACTGCCATAGGCGGGTTCAATCCCAACGGGTCACATAGAGGGTTCTTGCTGCATCACTCAGCAAGGGAGAGCATTCCCTGTGATGTTCACAAAGTTCTCTGTCCTGATCCAGCCCTGAGACATGGCAATGAGACAGAATGAATATTCTTCCTTGACTCTGGCTTGGCAGTTGAACAACTTTATAGTGCAATATGCCTCTCCTTTACAGTAACTTTTTTGGAGTAGTGAATATTGCAGATATTACATATTAGTTTGAATTTTAGGGTTTGTGCTTAGTGTGTTGAGAAAAGGGGAGGGGATTTTAGGAAATGTGTTTTAGTAATTCAGATAAACTGTAAAACACTCAAGAAGACAAGGGTCAATAAATGGAAGTGAACTCTCTATGAATGACCAGACTTCATTTTAAGTCATCGGTGGAGGATATAATATTTTAATAAAAAGAAAATTTGAGGTAACTGACTAATGACAAATACTGTACATCTTAGCAGAAGAATCCAGATTAAGAAATAGAGGGTAGCATAAAATGTTTTGACATCAACATCAGTAAAATTGCTATTTATTATACCCACCCATTTTGCATAACTGCTTATACGGCACAGTTCATTGACTGTTATAATGTATAGTGGTACCTCAGTTCTCTAACTCATTAGAACTCAAAGATCTGAATCTCAGAAGTCAAACCATGAACACCGACCTAAGATAAGTTGTACGTGCGAGGAAATGAGTCATGCAGCACGTCTCTCAGCAGAAACAAAGGGTAAAGCTTCAGTCTCAGCCTCACATTCACTGTGATAGCATTTTGCATGTTTACACTATAGCTGAATACATATATTTAGAAAGTAAAAATACATTTAGACAATGATAGACAGTAACAGTAATATTATGTAATAAAATACATTTAAAAATAAAGATGTAATTATTTTAATACTAATAATAAACCATTAATACCTTTAATTATAATAATATTCTCTGGCCGAGCAGGGACGGAACGGAGACAAAGGCGCAGATGTCAGGGTATCGGGGAATACGGGGTTTAATTACATGTAAGGCAGGCAAAACGCAGACGGACAATACAATGACCGGACTGGGGAAACAAACTGAAACGCAGACTAAATACTGAGTACTAATGACAGCAATCAGAAACAGCTGATCACACTGGGATTCCACACGGGGTTAACGAGGGGGCGTGACACTTGGAAGGAGCGGACGATCGGGGCAGGACACATTGTTTGGATACATTTATTTTCTTACTTTACAAATAACTGTTTTGATAAATGTGCTTAGATGTGTTTAGTACAGTATATGCTCTTCTTATCCGGTTCATTTTGTGTTTAAATGCTAAAAAAACATATTTACAGTAGGTGTAATTTGGGGCGGGAACCAATTAATTGGTTTTCCATTATTTCCTATGGGGAAAATTCGATCAGAACCCGAACTTTTTAGGATTTGACCCAGAGTTCTGAACGGATTAAGTTTGAGTTCTGAGGTACCACTGTATTTTAAAGCTGTATTACTTAAATAACAATAAAGGGCAAATTATAAAATAAGTACTTTTTCGCCTTTATGTGTGATTTGTTAGGACAAGTTCAGTATCATTTTACTTTAAATACTACAAGAGGGAGTAGCACTTGGGTGTAGTGGTTTGGACTGTTTTCTCAAACCACTAGGAGCAGGGTTCAAGTCTCTGCCCTGGCTCCCTGGGTTGTTTCCCCTGAAGACTCTGGTTTCCCCCCCACAGTCCAAAAATATGCTAAGGTGAATTGGAGTTACTAAATTGTGAATAGTGTGACAGGTGAGGACCCATTCTGGGCCATGCCCTGCCTTTTGCCCATTGACTATGGATCCCCTGCAACCGTGAACAGGCCAAGCAATTACAGAAGAACAACAGACACTACCGGATATACAGTACCATTAGGAGAGTAATAATTTCCTATACAGTTGCCAGCAAATATGCCCTGGCAGACTCACGCTTTCATAAAACAGTATCAGGCTATTATATGTGTCTTTTGCTATGGGGGCGGAGTGGTGAGGTTAGGGACGTGTGCTTGCAATTGGAAGGTTGGTGGATCAAATCCTGTGAATGACAGGAGTGTTTCTACTCCATTAGGCCCTTGAGCAAGGCCCTTAACCTCCAGTTGTTACATCCTGGGTATGATGTTAATCTACATCCAGCCCTATAAGGAGGTCCTCCAACTTACAGGGAAAAACTTGGGGGCTGGTGGCAGGATCGGCACTCCAGCCACCGGAAAAAAAACTTCACACTCTTCCTTCCATTTGAGCCAGTGTGGTGCTGAGGTATCACCCACTCCACGGCTGCACTCAGGGTTCTCATCCCTGAGGTGGTTTGTTGTGTGGTGGGTGCAGCAACATGCTGTATCAATGCACGCTCTTTACCTCTCTACCTCTTGCTACAGAATTTGCAAGAAAAATGTTAATTTGCTAAGGTGTCTGACAGGTGATTATGTCAGACATCCTGATTTTCTCAAGTTCAACGCATCACTGGATCAACAAGGGAGAGCCTTGAATTTAATTTCTTTAACCAATTAGCGTCTTCGTTGTATGACATCACCACATTGGTCTAATTTTTTCTCTTTATTAAACTCAAGGCTTCCAGTAATTGAACCATGGCCAGTGTGTGGCTCAACAGGCTCCCTTATTGACTTAAAAAAAGGTACATTGAGTGACACAGAGCACTCCTGACCTGGCCATCTGAAATGGACACTCGCTTGGACTCGATGGTTGGCCTGCGAGGGACTCTTTGGTACGTCCCTTGCTCCTGAAGAGACATCTTCCTTCTGCCAGTGTATTGCGGTTGAGGTGTTCTCCAAGCCAGGTCCGCCACCCCACAGGACATGTTGTCACTGGCGTCCGGCTCTCTGGCAGGAAACATACTGATGGCAGCCACCATTCTGGTGAGGTCAGAGTCCACCTCCTCCTTGGAGCTGCTGTCTTCGCTCATGGCTTTCACGGCTTCAGTATTGTGTGTTCTGGGACAGAGAAGAGGCCCATCATATTGCTGCTGGAACCAGAGCGACATCTGCAGGCTGAAATGCAAGAAATAGAATAAGGACCAAACAGTTACATAGACAGGTAAAAGGGTGTATGGGCCATGTGAGACTCTGCTGGTTAGGACTGCCTGGGATCAGAAGGGCATTGGTTCAAATCCCTTAGTTGGCAGAGTGATTAACCTGTTGATCCTTGTGCAAGACCCTTAATCAAAATTTCTCCAGTGGCTGCCTAACCCTGCTTTCTCAACTGTATATTACTTTGGATATCAACATCTACTAAAAATAAAGGATGACAATCCTATATAAATTATGAAATGTAATAATAATTATTATTATAAAATTATGTATAATTATATTAATTATGAAATGCAATCATTTCAATACAGATTTGTACCCATTAGCTTTCATAACAGGCAAGCTGAGATCAGGAATACTGAGTAGTTACAATCATTAACTGCAGGTCAGTGTCATGTTTCTAGTTTATTGCTTTAGTGGTCAACACAACCCTACCCACACAGTTTTGTTGTCACAGGGACCAAACGCACATGCATTCACTTTTATGGTGAAAACCAGCAGTTTAGAATCTTGGAGATTATTTATCAGCTAATTACTAAATATTTTACATATCTTTTCACAACTATGTTTTAGTATACATCTATGTAAAACTTGTTCTTTATATATTTATGTTTATTGGATGTCAAAAGGGAACAACACAGCTAATTCAATTGTGCTTAAAAAGGTTTTAGAAATGGTATAAATGCTATAAGAAAAATGTAGACTTACTAACTTTCACGACAATGTACCTTAAATAGCCAGTTGTACGGAAGAGGATTAGGGCCACCATGAAAATATTATTTGAATTCTGACTTTAATGTCAGAATT